>CAIGRF010352776.1:0-18217 GCA_903798235.1 Fraxinus ornus | reverse complement strand
CTGATTTTCCGAAGGTTCAATTGGCGGCGGCGGCCGGGTGGAGGAGGCGGAGTGAGGTGAAGGAGAAGGGAGAGAGAGTGATTGAAAAGTAGGTTTTAAAAATTTGGGGTTATAGTTGCAATTAGTTCTTCAGTTTTTCTTTTCTTTTCTTTTTGTTTTATTTGAACGAGGGATAAAATCGTCAAAAACATGCGAAAAGGACGTTGAGCGCTACAAAAGTGAAAGGTAAGGACGTTTTGTACCAAGAAATGAAAGGTAGGGACGTTTTGTGCTAATTAACCTTCATTTATCATTTTCTCCTATTTCCAATTTAGACATGACTTTCACATGGAAATCAACAATTACCGCCCGTCTACGGTGGCGCTTAATCACCATCGTCGCATGGATTTTTACAATTGAAGCTTCAACTTTCCATTCTTAAATTTTTTTTTTCTCAATCAGTAATAAAATTAGGATCAAATCAAACCAAACAAGAATTGAATGTTACGGTTCTGATTTGGTTCTATATCTTAAAATAAAATCATTTGTTCATGGTTTAGTTCGATTCTCTTGGAATCAGATCCAAATGGAACCATGTCCATCCGTAGTCTAGATCATTTTGTAGAAGACGTTGCCTTCACATTCTATGAGCCAACCAATCAAACTATATCATCGGTTGCTGCCATGAAAATATCCCGTCCTCTATTTTTGTGGCTAGTGTACTCGTCAATATTTCAACAGAATACAGTAAACAAACAAACCAGATAAGGGGGAAAGATGATGTGAGGAAAATGTACAAGAAACGACGTGATCTATTTTTCCCTAGCTTGAACAACATCCCAGTCTCTTCCAAGTAGAAGCGTCGTCTTTGACATTAATCGTCTCTCCTTTAGATGGAACAGAGGAAGTAGCAGTCTCATCACCAGCCTCGACAGCCTTCTTTCTCACAATCCTGTATATCTGAGTGAGGACTTCAGTAAATGCATTATTGACGTTAGTTGCTTCCAATGCAGAAGTTTCCATGAAGTAGAGGCTCTCCCTCTCTGCTAAATCTTTACCATCCTCAGTTGAGATGGCCACGAGATGTCGTAGGTCTGATTTGTTGCCGATGAGCATTACTACTATACTAGGGTCTGTATGACCTCTCAACTCTTTCAGCCATCTCACAGCATTCTCAAAGGTAGGACGTCGAGTCACATCATATACAAGCAAAGCACCAACCGCTCCTCGATAATAAGCACTAGTTATGGCACGATATCTGAGAAGAGGAAACAAGAAAATGTTCACATAAAGTCCAATAGAGTGGTACACTAGACGAAAATACAACACAGCAAGGAAGCCTACATTCCACTATAGCATTTTTCTGGTAAAAACATGAATTCTTATTTTTTATTTTTCTTTTTCAATTCAACCGTTTTAAACTTTCAATATAAAACAAAACAATTACTACAAAAGTAAATCAGCAATAAGAAAATATTTGAACAAAGTTATGAAGTATGAAGGATGCAGTAAGAAAAGAGCAAATATTCTTTGCACTGTCAATGTGAAAATTTTATAGAAGTACTTCAATATCTACAAAATATGAGCAACACAGACTGGCAATAACATAAAACGGGTAAGATTTCTTATACACAAAAAAATAAAAAATAAAAAAATGCAAAGATGTCATGTGCCAAAGAACATAGTAGAGCCCTTATGGATAATCATCCTGTCCCAAAGATTGATTATTTTTTATATTTAGATTCGATTATTAACAAAAAGACATGAAAAAGATGTCATGTATAAAACTAGAGTGGGTTAGACATATCGAGTAGTGCAACAGGAATTTTACTTAATTGGAAATACCTGTCAAGTTGAACGACAAGTTCCACATAATGGTTGCAACTTTAATTGCATTATGAAGCAAAATGACTACTACATAAATAAGGATATTATGGATATTGACCAAAGTAGAATGGGATAAAATATGAAATAAAGATTTACAGAAGTGGTATATTGAGGCTAAATTAACAAAAAGAACACTTGACTAGGGCAAGTATTGCGTTTGTATAAAAAGGATAAAACTAGATGTACATAATTTTGTACATAAAGTTTGACATAAATGACAAATAACGACCCCCTATTGGGGGGCGCCTGGTCCCATAGGCGCCCCCCCAATAGGGGGCCGCCATTTGTCATTTATGTGAATGATTATGTAGAATTTTAGATACACATAGCATGACTCGTATAAAAAAGCCCTCATTCACAACACTAGTAGAATTGATTATGAGAAGTATAGGTGGACATAAATTACCATGAAACAATATATTTGCATATCCATTAGACCTTTTTATAGATGTTGCACTGGATCAAGCGGATTAGCAAAAAGGATTCATGTAAACAACCCAATTTTATTGAGTAAGATTTAGACTGTCACTATTATTTTATATGCATAAATGTGTATGATACAGGAGAAAAAGATAACAAAAATAAAAAGAACTGACTAGCCGAAGACTAGAGAGAGAACATGTTAAGAACACGAGAAATAGAAAAGCTTGCTATCGAACTCTGATGAATTCAAGGATGAGAAGTCCGCATCCCTTTGCCCAAAGGATTGGCAAGTTTGGTTTGAGTCTTCATTGATTAGGTGGATCTACTTTCTAGTAAAGGGCAAGTGAGTTGCAATTAGAACTGGCAAAACAAAGACAGAAGTAACAGTAAATAATTCTAGTGCCCTAGAGTATTCCGTTTAAAAGGGAGGTGGAGAAGATAAAGAAAGCCTTAACTTTATTGATGGACACTTTGAGGTCTTATTGTTTTAATTCCCTAAGCGAATTTACAGTAACTGCTTTAGGAGGCCCATGCATGACTGGGAGTTCTGCTCATTGCAGTATAGAACCAAGACTCCCAGACTTATGGAGACCATCCCAATCACTGCTAACGACACTACTAAGCTATTTCTTTGGGCACAAAAATGGTGACGACTATGAGAAGCTTGAACTAGTTTCAAAAGCTTTATTGACCCTTGGACTTGAAAGTGTAAGAATGCAGACGATTGATGCAAACTTCAGACTGAAATTTGAATCTTGTGGAAGAGTATAGCTTCCAGAAAAAGTACAAAGAAAGACAGAAGCTCGATGAATTAAAAAAATAATTCGAAGGAAGATAACTGAAAACTGATCTTTTAAGGAAAATACTTGCAGATTATTGTTTTACAGCTTTAAAGAGAAAATGGAGATGGAGAAAAGGGAGTAGCTTAATTGAGTGACCAGAGAGAAGAGCATCCAATGGAGTCTATAAAATAGAAAAATGGGTACCACGCTGAAGATGTGGGGAGATCTTATAGACATTTGTGACTTGTTCTAACATTTATTAACCTAATATGTCCAAAAGCAACCGCAAAGAAACTATGTTATTCATCATGCTCATATAAACAGGGAACCGAACCACGAGGCATTTACCTCATGATAGAGACATAAAAAAATTGTTACTTATATAACTCAGCCTGCCTCGTATCCAGAGGCCTATGACACTGAAAACATTTGCATACACCTTATGAAAATGCCTTCAGACATGTAAGCCTCACCCCATAGGCATGGCTTAAGAAAGTCTTGGGGCCATTGATTCAATCATTAGAAAGAAAGCAAAAGTACCGTAACATATAATAAAAGAGTATGAGTTAGACTTGGAAAGCTCAACATTCCTTATTTCCTACTAATTTTTCTGTAGTTCACTTGGGCTGCAGAGAGGGAGAGGAGATTACATAAGATATCTTCTCTCCTGTTTGCCTATGTTGGACGACATCGACTCCAGTGACCACATACATGACAGGACATGGATAAACTGGTAACATTTTCACACTAGTAGCAGAATGATTTATTCAGGAAAATAACTGATTATTCTAGTTTACAGGCAAAGCAGTTTCCTTTTAATGTACATCGATCATTATATTGAGGAAAAACCATATAGCAGGGATATACATCAAGAAGATAATTTTAGATGAAGAGACGTGTGCATTTCACAAAAACAATGTGTTAAACCTTTTTTCTTCCACCATTTTTTAAAAATCAAATTATTGCAACAAAAATAATTTCCAAAATATTATCAGATATATCAATATTTTCAATAGATGGATAGAACAGAAACTTGTAAATAGTAAAAGAAAAGGAAGAATTAAAGATAAAATGTCTTTAATTACAAAAGAATGAAACAAAGTGAAAGTAAAATAGAACAAATAAATCTATCCAACAACGGCATATCTGTTATAACTTGTCCATATGGGAGGCCAGCTCACCGCCCATGACTTAATAATCCTTATGCTCGGTGTTGGGATTTACATGTCCTATATAGACAGCATGGATTTTCTTTTATGTTCAGCGAAAATCACATGTTAGACCAGTTCTCCCCTTTTTGCCAAATCTCAAATTTCCCTTCCATGACAATGGTCTCTAAAAACTTGAGATACCTTGTGACAATATTAAAAAGGTTTCTCCATGTCCCCTTTTTATCTTTCCTTCAGTTTTACTCTATCGGGTGGCTAATCTTCCTTCTCTTCTAATCGATTTGTTTTTTGTTTCCTTTATACTTGGTTTTAAGAAACTTAGAACCCCAAAAGCTTCAGTTTTTTGGTCAAGTTTTGATCTCAGTGAGGTGCATTACATTGCAACAGTGTATGCAGATAAGTAATTTAGAATAAATAGCCACTATGTGGCTGATGAAAGTACTTATAGAAGGTTTTTCTCTCACTAGCTCATGATTAATGTTTACATATCTTGGAAAACATTAGTATGGCTAAACCAAAATCCCATTTTAATGGCTGAGATAAGTCATTACATCTCGTAAAGGTTCATAGACTGCAATATCTAGTGATGTCCTAACTCACCACCAACTCTGAACAAATGATTAGGTTGCAAAAACTAATGATTTGTAGATTCTTTGAATTCCATAAGCATGTAAAATTGATTGGCTAATGCAATCACATACGTAAAAAAAGGATGCATTGAATATGAGCAATGAATAACGAATCTCATTCAAGATTTCTTGTGTTACATACTGGAATGACTTCCGATGACTCATTCCTACCTGCTAGCTATGTCACAACATGTGTCCTAAATTCAATTTCTTCACCTCCTTTTCAAGATATCAAAACTTGGTGTCAACTTTCCTAAAAAGAAAATTGCAATTATTTTTCCCAAGCTACCCTTATAAAACAATTCCCCATTTGTACTATGTACAATAAATAGAAGCACTTTCACAAGTCAAGATAGTAAATACATCCTGGGAGTAACCAAAAATAACCTGCTTGTTCTCATCTTTTACCAAACTGTACAAGCAAACTTTGACCACAGCAGTCAACTTGGAAACTGGGGAATATACGATAGGCCAATTTCCTTACCCTTTCCATTCTTTGGTTCTTCATCCTAGTCATAAGGACAAATAGGATTATCCTTCTAGTATATATAACATGAAACAATTAACTCTCTATATTAACGACGACAGATGCATAAAAGAATATTAGATTATTGCTAAATTTTAATGAATTGTTCACTAAAAAACAGAGAGACTGAAGTTGAACAACTAACTTGTAATTAACCACAAAGCAGCCCAAAAGAAAAGCTAAGAAAAAAATTGAGGCTCGTATGGGAGAAAAGAGTACACAATCACCAAATTATTAACTCAATGCCATACGCAAAAATACAAATATTCGTTTAAGATCTCAATTGAAGAACTTTGAGGCTTCCAATACCCCATGTTTAGGTATCATGCTAGAATATGGACAAGATGATGAAGCATATAAGAGAATGGTAAAAAAGAAAAGATGATGAACCATCAAAGAGATAAAAAGGGGAAAAAAGGGAGTCACCTCCCTAGTTTTCTCTTGAAAACAGAACTGGAGAAGAGAAGTGGTCAAGAAAGAAGGAACCCAGGAGGGAAACTCAACTGGCACATTACTAAAGTGGTCATGTTTAAGACAAATGACTACTAAAGCGAGCTTAACCAACTTTAACAAACACACATTTATGAGGGGACAAAATATATCACCATAATATAATAATTCAAATGAAATGATTAAATGAATTTAAATAAGTGAAAACAAGAAAGTTGAACAGTTCAATTGGTAAAAGCTTTGAAAATTTATTCCAGGCATAACTGCATCAGCAGGTGCAGAGTAAGCACTTGAGAATAGAGATTGGTTCCAGATACTACCTTCCCTGATCTTAAACATCATCAAAACTAGGTACTCAGAGACCAATTGAGAACACATACAGCAGTCAAACATAAGTCTGGAGATGAAACATTTTCTTTCTTCACTCCTTCACCTAAGATGTAACTCAATAGAAAGCAAAAATGTCACTTGAAATTCAGCATACAGGTTCCACATTTATGCATCAAATCTCAATTAGTAAACCAGAATACTAATCAGTATAACAAACCATTAGACCATCATGAACCCTAGCAGCAATATGATTCAAATCATAATATCTCAGCCTCCTCTGCTAACAATATAGCAATGAAATTAGAACCATATACATCGTTAAATGTGGGCAAACTTATTAATTCTCACAGACCCCCATGTAAAAAAAAAAAGTTAATCTTGACAAATGAAATTTCATCATTCAAATTACTTAGTATTTGGTAACAATCAGCATAAGTTAGGACTAATACTAAAAATCACAAGACACACATTGACAATAACCCTTTATTTAAAAATTGAATCTCAAAAGATGCAACAGCAATCTCCAAATAAGCTAATAACAAGTCACATAAAATGTAAAAGCTAAAGACCAAATTCCAACTTAAACAACATTCGGGTACCCATAAAAACAGAGATAGAGCCTTGTAATTAAAAAATTGAATCTTGGTAAAAAGAGAAAAAAGGAGAGGAGACCTTTCTTGGCCAGCAGTGTCCCAAATCTGAGCTTTGATGACTTTACCATCAATATTGAGACTCCTGGTGGCAAACTCAACTCCAATAGTGGATTTGGACTCAAGATTGAACTCGTTTTTGGTGAACCTTGATAGAAGATTGGATTTTCCCACTCCTGAATCGCCTATCAGCACCAATTTAAACAAGTAATCATATTCATCTTCTGCTCTGTACCAAGCCATCTGCTTTGCTTTCCGTGTGTACAAGCTTCGAGTTGCTTTTGGTTGATGGGCTCAAAGAAATTTACAGTGGGAGATTATAGTAAATGGGGAGACTGCTGTCAAGGGGTGGGGTGGGGATAGGGGAGTTTGGCTAGATTCTTGGGAAGCTTAAAATGTTGGATTAATCTTTACGTGCCAAATTACTTACATAAAGTTTTACACAGAAAACACGTGGCCTATTATGTACCAAATAACTTACATAAAATTTTACATAGGAAACATGTGGCGGCTCCCTATTGGAAGTAAAAAGTCCTCTAGCCTGGACCGATTGTATGCTTTTTCTTCGTGTTATGTTTGACAGTTTTCTTGTGTGAAAATTTATGAAGTTCGAATAACGAATTTACTTTGATTATAGGTTCAAGAGTCACACGGTGAACGATATTCTATTATGCTTTTAGCCATTAATAATTAATTAAGATACTAAATTTGAGAATTTTGGTTAGACAATATTTTAACCGATTCGATGTGATATTTCTGTTAGTGGGCTTTTTCAATTGTATTACTCAGCAGTTAAATCAAGGAAACAATACATAAGTAAGGTTTTTAAGAATCATCATTTCAAAATTAAGGATAAAGGTTTTAAATTTCAAAAATCAGGTTTTGATTAAAACTTATTTATGAATTAATTAATTAATTATATATTTTATTAATAAATATATAAAGGTCACAGATATATGCAATTTGATCATAATTCAACAATTTTAAAGTCACAACTCAAAAAATTTATAGGTCACAGTTCATTCATTGGTCACAAATTAAAAAATTTAAAAATTACAATTTGTTCATCGGTTACAAATCACAAAATTTATAAGTTACACAACTTATTTTATGATCACAAAACATTAAATTATAGGTCACATATTACTTTTATTTGTTACAAATTAATAAATTTGTAGGTCACGCAGTATTTATTGGTCACAATTTATTCTTTGTTGGTCACACACCAACCAATTTATTGGTTACAATCAACAAATCATTTTACACTACCACAAACACAACACCACAGTCGTCTCCGCCGCTAACACCAACACCACATAAACGCACTAATGCCGCCAACACCAACACCACATAAACCATCATCGCCGCCACTACCACTAACACTGTCACTGCAATCACCACCAATCCACAACCACCGCCACCGCCATCTCCATCACAGCCACTGCCACAACTACCATCTCCTCTATCTTCATCTCAACCACACCGCAACCACCACCTCCCCTAAAAAATCCCCAAATCTTGATGTCACATCTTATTTCTAAATCACAAATTATCAAATGAATCACAATTAACCAATTAAATGGTCACAAATTATCATTTTATCTCCCTCACATAACACCACTCTGTTCACCAATGCCACCACCATAACCCACCACCACAACTACCACCAACACTTTCAAACCACCACACCACCACCACATGATGTAGATCAATGGATCCCCACACACTATCCACAGATTCGTATATACCACCCATACTCCATTGCTTAGATCTGCACAATCACGGCTGTGAAAACACCACCGCATAGACTCTCTACACAACAATGCAACTCTACACAGCAGTGAAGACTATTGGAGCGTCGCTACTAACGCGGACTGAACAACGGTGAAGATAGACGAAGACAAAGGAGTCGCTATACAGCGACATCGCGTCGATCACGCTTCTTAGAGACGATGTTTGCTTCAGAGCGACGTCGATGTAGTGATGACATCGTGTGCGTCGTCGATGATGGCGACAATATCACTGATGGTGGTTTGTGATTGAGAGAAGGGAGAAAATATAGATTGAGAAAAAAGAGGGTAGAGAGAAAAGATAAGAAAAGATGATTAGGGTTTGGAAATGAAATTGGGATAGGAATACGTAGATTAAATCAAATTTTATAATATTATTATTAATATTTATATTTTAAAAGATGAATTATGACCCGATTATTGAAGAAAAATTATTTAGATTTGATTTTTGAAATTGAAACTTTAAAGGTAGGGTTTGAGTTAATTTTCCCTTTATTAAAAAAGGGGGAAAAATTGGGCCCCCTAAAAGGATGTGTCTGATGCGGAGGCCTCTTGCGGCTTTGATTGTGCTACATGTACATAATTATTTACAAAATGAATTACACGCATAATATGGTGAGATATAATTAAATCATAATTTTTTCGACCAAATAAAAAGAGACTTCTCAACTCTCTTTTTGACATTTCGTCTACATATAAACTATTATATAACTCCTTATGTACAAGTAACATTATTCAAAATCGTAAGTGTAGTGATATCACAAAAATTAAAATAAATAATAAATAAAAATAAAGCAAATTCTCCTGTCAAGTGTCTGCAACCCTCCTAATTGACTTGCTTAGTGCAAATAAATTTATGGGGGTTTCTCAAATTTCTATTGTGAAATGTTACCTTTTGCCAATTGCAATAATAATAATAATAATAATAATAATAATAATAATAATAATAATAATAATAATAGTACTATATGCCCTATATATATTAGAATTACAATAATAAAAAAGAANCTCAACATTTTTCATTTGTAGCAACTTTTATCACCAACCTTTAAATCTAAACATATAAATCCTCAACCTTTCAGTTCAGTTGTGGTCATTGTGTACCGTTTCCGTCCAGTTTAACATTAAAACTGCACGAGGCATTAACATTGTACAATTTCGACGAGTCAGAATATACTTCAAGTAATTAAGCAAACATGAACGTTTCTGCTAGAAGTTACAGAAATTGATTTACCAAATACTTCGTCTAAGTTATTCTGCCTTGAAAATTATGGGATGCAATATCTCTCATAAACTCGAAATATTTGAAGATCTCAAACGAACACATCAAATGCTCTCTGGAATTCAAGAGCTTCCTCAGCGGACTTTACGGACTTTTTCTTCTTGACCTAATCCAAGAGATTTCTGTGCATTTGCTATACCTTCAGGATCTGCCCAAACAGAAACAGAAAATAAAGAGGGAGAAGATTTATTAGAAAGCAGAAACTTTCCATGCAGAGAAGTATAGCTAATGCATTTCATTCTTCTGTAATTCATGAATGACATTGCTAGAAATATAACAGTTCCTACAACTGCCGTTCCCCACCCACCACCCTCTCTCCTTCCCCTTTGAACTGCCAAAACAAATCAAAGTCAATACATGCCAGACATACCCATCAACACCAAGGACTTCACACGACAGAGGAAAAAGTAAAAAGAGGATAATTTCCATCTGAAGTACGAGTTCAATGAAGCCTTAATCAACAAGCACAACCTCATTGGCAACTAGTTTCCATCTGAAGTACGAGCTACTTGTCTGATGTCATATTCATATTTCTTCCATCTTATGTCATGTCTTGTTATTGGCGGTTAGGGGTGAGCATGGGTTGGGTTGGTTCTTGCCTCAACCCAAACCCAAACCCAAACCCAACCCAGCCCAGCCCAACTCAACCCAACATGATCGGTTTGATTAAAATTTAACTCAACCCAACCCGTATAAAGGTTGAAATCCAACCCAATCAAGTATCGGTTGGATTGGGTTGGATTGGTCGGTTTGGGACAACTTGTCAACAAAGGTTAAAGTCATCCAATTTTCTATTATACTAAATTCGAATAAACAAAATTAAATAGTAAATAAGTAAAATTATATATTATTTTATTCAATCCTCATTAGCCGAGCCTACAAAGAACAAAGTACATTTTATTTCTTTATTTTTTTTTAAGTAGACAGGTCAGGTAGAGCGGGTTTATTCGGTTTTCATGAGTTAACCCATAACTCAACCCGCTTACACAGCCAAAAAAGGGACCCACTTAAAACCAACAAAAAAACCGACCTAAATCGGTCGAATTGGTTTGGTCTGGACGGTTTTGGCGGGTTCGATCGGGTCCACTCCTAATTGGCAGGTTAATACCCAACATTTGTCAACTTTACGTGGATTGTGCTGAATTTTAAATTAATAATCTTCTCCACGTGTACATGTAAAGGTAATCTAACCAAACGGAGAAGCAAGAAGTCACTGAATGAAGCGAATACCATCTCATGAAAGGGAAACAAAACAACGGAAAGTAAAGCAACAGACAATACCAGAGATTACACACTTGGAGAATTCAACTTACCAAAGAACTGTGTAAAGATCCGTGTAAAGAAGCTCAAGTTGCGGGAGACGTTATATGCCATTGCAGGAGGAAGAGGTTTGACAATGGTGTCAATGCTAAAGACACGACCAAGAAACTGCACACATGTGAAAGAACTAGATCAATAAAATAAAACATCTTATATGCATAATAAATTGCACAGGAATAACCCTTACAGGAGGCTAATCACTGCTGTACAATGAATGCAGAGTTAGCCTCTATATCAATTGAAGAAAAATCTGGTGGCATACCACCAACACATGGTCAATAAAAATAGTTTGGCCGACTTTTGTACAGGTTGGATGGACGAATCAGGTGAAGTATTTTTGGATTAACAAACTAGAGTAGTACATTCTCCGTAGCACGGACACTTCAATTAGGGTAGCGTGTCGGACACGAGTCGATACCGACACTTCTCGAACACTCTACCGTAATCATTTTGCTTTTTATATTAGAAATATTATATATTGTTAATTCAAAGTTATTAGCAAGTAACAAATAGGTAATCATGTTTAAAAGATTTCAACAAGAAAAATTGATAACAAAATTTATACTNTTCAAAATTATTAGCAAGTAACAGATAGGTACTCATGTTTAAAAGATTTTAACAAGAAAATTAATAACAAATATAAAACTAATTTTATACTACATAAATGAAGAATTTTTAAGAATTTAATCAACGTGTCGATGACGTGTCGTGTATGTACTTTTTTTAAAAATCGCGTGTCAACGTATCTGACACGTATCGTGTCGGACACACGTGTCGGTGTCGGTGTCGGTGCATCATAGTACATTTGATAACGGGTCAAAAGGAAATAGAAAACCCTAATATAGAGGACTAGTAACCAGTTCAAGAGTGAAGAATTTATTTCAAATGATGATGAATCTGTTTATTTGGGTGGGGAAGATGTGTTTAGTTTGGAACAGCTAAATTAGGATTAGAGGAATCACTTGATCAAAAAAGGCATTATTTACTGGAAAGTGAAATCCCTTTGCTATTGACAAAGACTTTGTTTCAAGTGTCACAAGTGAGGACACTTCCTTGTATAAGTGATTAAAATGGCTATGCAAGTGCCACCAATCATGTGGCCAATAACTGCGAAAGAAAGGAGTATATTCAAGGATCCAGTTGTAGCGTGAGGATCCCACCCCAAACATTGGCTTATATTGAGCTGACCACTATCTGATAAAGATAGTGGTGAGCATTGTAAACTGGTATGTGGGCTCTGTGATGCATCCTCTGTCCTCCTAGAGGTTCCTTTCCCATGACAAATGGAGAAATATTGCCTGGAAAGGATTACCCTGTGCAAACGTCATAATTCTAATTCTCCATAAGACAATTAACTCTTTGGATGAATGAGACTGGAGAAGAACAATTGAAGTCAGGATGATTTTAGGGGTGAATGTTGGTAAACAAGAATTTTCTAAAGAGGATGGTTATGGATGTAAAAAAGAGCTGGATAAGTGGAAGTGATGGAGAGATTACCTGAAGAAAGGACCGTAAGTTGAATTATAGGCAGGCAAGATTGGAACTCAACAACTAGAGGAAAAATCACATTCTTGATTACTTGTTCAATTCAATTTGGAACCACAACACTAGCCCAACAAAAAGTTGAACAAATCTCCAGCTTTAACAAACTATGCTAAGCCTGCTTAAACTAAAATGATGCCCTAAAAATAAAATATAGAATTCAATTCACTCTAAGACCTCGATGAACACAGTCCTAGCTAACACAATCATCATCAGGTTGTTCGTCATGCCTCAAAGATTTTACCCTTCTCCCGTAATTACAACTTTTCATCCACAAGAACACAAAAATATACCAGTTTTCTGCCAAACGTTTTCTCATATAGTTAACACATACCATATAAATACGCATACATATAAATAAATATATGAATTGAATTACTTGGAAATTGCGCTGGAAGCTGTAGCGGAGTTCGGGGTCGATTTCAGTGAGGGAGTCTTCCCCAACGTCGTCGTTTTTGTACTTGTTCTTTCCAGGGACGTGCATTATGGGTGTTTTACCTGGCTGGTTCGTTACTTTGAGCTTCGCGTCTTTGAATTTCTCTTCGTTTTCCTCCACCCTCCATGGGGCTGACGCCAGCAGCTCTTTCTTGCCCTTCGCCATTGTTATCTGAATTGAATTGATTTGATAAATGCTACTGGTTTTTGATCTTTTGTCCCTCTCAAGGGAATTGGATAGCGTAGACTAACAAATGGAGATACGATGTCGTTTAAACTTTTAATTTATTTCTATGCGATCATAATTTTTATTTTTTTAGGATTATAATTTATATAAACACTGCATTCTGGGTTACTCGACTTGCAGGCCGCAGCGAAATCTTATTATCATCTATTTTTTATTTATTTATTTATTTATTTTTTATTTTCCTGCCTTTATTAATTAAAACCTGATTTATTTATTTTTAAAGTTAATTTTGGATTTATAAAAATGGTAGGTTAAAAACCTATGAGGGTGTAATTTCCTCTTAAATCAAATCAGTTTGTAGAATTAGGCCCAATTAAGTTTTCTTAGATTCAAGAGGAATTGCTTGGTTCAAATCGATATTTTTTTTTTTTTTTTGGCATGTAAAAAGAAATGAACCGGTATAAATATAGTTAAGATTCAAGTATTTTTTGTATCTAATTACTTGAAAAAATTAGCTTGAAATGGTTAGCTAGCAGACGTTTCATATATCTGACCAACAATGTGCAATCAATATTTGGATAAACACTAATTAAATGAAGAAATTACAACTAGGCCAACAATGTGAAATCAATATGTTGATGACGTATTAGTGAAATTACAATAATTAAATGAAGAAATTGAACTCGACAGCAATAGCGAAAGCCAATTTGACGAAGTAGATGAAGAAGAAGCAGAGTCGGAACATGAAAAAATTCGACCAAAGAAAAAATTGTAGTCGCTATGTGATTTCTCTTCCTACTCTCTGGGCCTCAATAATTCAAAGGATTCTTTCATTGAGTACCTTTGAATCTTGATCGTTGAGGTACAACCCTTTTAAGAACCATTTGGCTTTCTTCAAGTGTTTTTTTGCCTGAAATATTTGAAGGTTTTTAGGCTCATCCCCAATTCTCTACGACAAATGAAAATATGGTAATGCATTTCTCTTCATTCTTTTGCATCTTTTTTTTTTTATTGTAATTTAATTTCATTTACTTGGATTTGGTTTCTTTTGATTTCATGTGCATTTGTTCTTCTCTAACATAAAGGATTTGGTTGAATGAAAAGTGAGAGGGGAATTAAAGAACGAGCCTTATGGGGGGATCAGTACCTCAACATCAAGCTCAAAAACACAAGGGTTGATACAGACCAATGCCCTCACATGGTAATGTTCTCTTCTTATTTTCTCTCAATTTCGAATAGCTCTAATTTTCTGCTTCAATCACCTATAAATAATTATTTAGCAATTCTGTTTAGTGATCGATGAAATTTGATATGCCTTTAAGGATAATTTCGAATTCAGAGATTTAGTTGATTGTCTTAATAGCAAGTTCATTTTTGCTACTTTTCCATATCTTCTGGATAATCTATGTGATATTGAATTTTTGAAAATTATCGTACAGTATAACCCTTACATGATTTAAGTTTAGTTCAACAATGAAATGTTTAATTTTATAAGTTTCATTTGTTTCCATAATGTGTAATGAGAGTGTCCTTTTTGATCAAATTTTCAGGTGGGATAATAGTCACATGTTCGAATTCTATGAATCATAGACCATAGGGAGGATTTTTAAGCCTAATGGTAGTACAAATGTACATTTTTATAAACAAAATAAGGGGAATGCTCCAAGTACAGGAGCATTCCCCTTACAGGCTCACAGGCCCCCTCACTGTAGAGGGTGCCCATGAGGAAATTGACCATCTGAGAAATTCTTGTTTAAACATTGCTTTGAATTTAGATCTACAAAGAAGAGTTTTATGTATATCTCGTGTCAATAATTAGTATATGTTTTTTTTTTTTGATAATCGTGGATGTTCGGACCAACTTGCGCGCACCTCAACAATTAGTATATGTTTCTTATCCCCCGTAAAGAAAATGAGGCTGTTAAGACTCAGAATTGTTTCGTCATGGGATTTTTATGTACAACTTTTTCGTCTCACTTGAATGCTATATGATGTGAGGGTAAGAACAAGTTGGATGAAATGAAGCATTTCTAGGTATATTCTATGTGATCATAAGATGCCTATAGAATTAAAAGGTAAATTCTACAGAGCTGATTAGATCAGCTATACTATAATTGACAAGGGTAAATAATTTGTTTTTATTTAATACTATGATTGACCATAGTCATGTAACCAATTACAGGAAATACGACATACTTTATTGTTGTGTTCTATTTGTTGAGTCTTTTTATAAGTTTATTTTTTTAAGTTATATTTTCTAGACCTTAATAATTTAGAATGTTAGTATTATGTATGGATCATAAGTTCGTTGAATCAGTAAGGGTATTTTGAGTTATTTTATCTGGCAAACTTAGGTAAAAATAAGTTATTTTGATAGTAACCCCCTATAGGTCAAACAAATCAACCCCAAACATGCATTGTGTTTTTGCGTTTAAGTCAATTATAGTTGAAGAGCGTGGCAGTATCTGGAATTCTTTACCAATCCGAGATGGTGAAATTATTATAGCAAAAAGTTTTAGCACAATAGAATGTATTGTTAGTTGGTTATGATTTCTATTTTTCTCTTCCCCCCCAGAATAAGTCTTCACGTATGCTTCTCCCTGTGCACGGTAGTACACCGCTAGTCACTCGTGGCCTTTTCCGATAGGGGTGGAAGCGGACGCGAGCACTCCGACGGTCAAGTCAGTATTTCAATCAATCGAAAAGTGGTGCCCGACAGTGAAGTGGCCACCGGGACGTGGTTGAGAATCCGTGTAAATATAGTGAAAGACTTTTTTTAGAGTTAGAAGACTAGAATGCAAAGATTAGAATGGGAACCCCCATTCCGTTATAGTGGGGGGATATTTATTCCAGGGGAAGGAAGAAGAGAACCGTTGGATGGGGGACACGTGACCTCATATCCTGGACGAGCCATCCTCTCATAGGCGTCAATCTGTCAATCTATAGGCTGGCGAACATTAAATGATTTCTAACATGGCAGGTGAGTTAACCGTTCATGACCTGCCACACATTCCATCAATCAGTCAAGGACTTGACTTTGGGGAGATTTCCTTGTAGAAGATTTTGGTAGAGGTGTGGCGAGGCGGGTTTATGAAGCGCAATGAATGCGGAGTGCGGGTCTTTGCATCCGCCATGAATGGCGGATGAATCCGGCTCTTCTACCAGGCAGGGCAATAGCATTCAATTCGGAGTAACGAAATCAGTTCGTCCGTCGCGGATTCAGTTCGTCTGCTACGTAGCAACACGAGATCAGTTCTCCAACATGCGGCAGATGAAGTGGATGGACGAGGTGGGGGCCTCCGTAGGCCCCTATCTGCCACGTGGCAATACCAGATCAGTTCTCCAACACGTGGCAGATGAGGTGGATGGACGAGGTGGGGGGCCTCCATAGGCCCGTAACATCTCTTTTGAGAGGTCAACCATTTTTTTAAGGTTAAAGTTTTAGACGGCCCTACTATTTTTTTAGGTGTAAACGATTATCTTCTGTAGAGCATGGATATCATTAGTTGACGGCCAACAATAATTTATTTGTAATTTTAATCATTTCAAGTGTCTATTTTTTCACCTTTTTCTTTCTTGTTGATCTTTATGGAATTTAATAAATTTCAAGCATTGATGAATGGTCAGGAAATAAAATTCACAATCACAACTATAGCATTCCAAAGCCTTTCCAAGATTAAGTATGTATCAAGTGCAATGTTTTCCTTGTTAGAAATTTCAAGTCAAATTTGAAGTTGAATCACTGTTTAATTATAATATCACTATGCAGAGGCCGAAACAATGTGAGGAATGCAGAATCAGAGTTATGGCCTCTCTTACAAACTCAGCATAATTCATTCCTTTTTTATGTTGTGTACTCATTTCCTAATATTGTTTAAAATATAACACTCTTAACAAGTATATCTACCCACCAGCCTTTATTCAATCAGTGCACATATCTTTCATTAATCTTTAACTTTGATTATGCTAACATTACTTTAAAAATAACGCAACCCCGTGCATTGCATGGGCAAATACTAGTATATATGAAAGATGGAACTTAAATTTCTTAGACGTTGAGCCTTTATAAGTTTCAGAATCTTATTTAGAAGCTAAAATGACTAACGAGACATGTCCGACAAAGAAATGTAGAGATAAAGAACCTTTCGAATTGGTATATCAAATGTATGTCTCAATATTTTCTCAAACTTGAGGAGGCCACGGGTTTTCAATAATTTTTACACATGGTTACTCAAAGATATGATTTAATATGTACACCTAATGCTAGTCTAAAGTTTTTGATAAGTTCACAAAGTTTTGATGGAAATGGAGACGCAATTACATAGGTAAATAAAGAGCCTTCAATGTGAGTTTGAGATCTACTGTCCATTTTTGAATTGCAAATTGTCATATCATGAAAAATTAAAGTTGTCATCAATTTTAATTTTTCATCATCTGTCAATTTATAATTTGGTAGGACAACAAATTGAATAACAAAAATAGACAGAAATCTCAACTCCTTCGATGTGATCAAACTCGTAAATACCATCTTGGAGAAATTAAGAACATTTTCTTTGATATGGTTGGGTCAGTTCTCAGATTTTAGTTGTTGATCTGACTGCATTTAGATACAACAATGTACCTTTTGAACAACTCCTTCCAAGCGAATCCCTAAGGCACCCATAGAGCTAAAGAATGGTCATAAGCTCATCTTGCAATTCATCAACATTTGAGGATGTTTGACACGCGTGCTAAAAGAAACAACGAATAGTTGGAATCTCATTTAGAAGATATCTCTTGTATCAAGACAAAAATGTATTTCAAGTTAACGTGGCTGTTGGGTTTTGATACCCAATA
>CAIGRF010352766.1:18257-30516 GCA_903798235.1 Fraxinus ornus | reverse complement strand
AAAGAAGTGAGCGTGAAATTCAAAATAGACATTATTGTCAATGCAAAATTGTTGAACATATATCAAATTCTTTTGAATCGCAGGAACTAAAAAAACTTGATTAAGAACAAAGGTGGATGAGGTAGTGTTGAATTTAGAAGAACCATTTAGAGATATGCAAACCTTGACCATTTCCCACTTGAACGGTATCTAAACCATTATATTCGTTGTTCTGTTGGTTCAGATTCGAAGCATCATTTGTGAGGTGATGGGTTGCACCCGTATCCGCATGCCATTCATTTTCCTAGTTGGTAGGGTTGCCATTATTCAAGGTAACCATAGCTTGCTTGGGCATATCTTTTGGAGCATCCTGATAAAAAAGATCAAAATTGTGATAACATTTACGAGCTAAGTGTCCATGCTTACCACAAACCTAACAAATAATAGAGGGCTGATCAGTGTTTCGGCTGGCAAAGTTAAAGCCACCATGATTGCCTTGCCCCCTTCCTCAAGAGGCACCATGACCATTCCGTACAAATAGTTGTGATTGGCGTTGAGCAATGTTAGCAGAAGGATGTTGAATTACTAGAGTGAGTTGGTGTCGAGAAAGACGTGCTTTTGTGGTTAATAATAGAGAATAAATTTCCTTGAGCGTCACACTATCTGTACGAGTGAAAACTGAAGCCACGGAACTATCATATTCATGGCCAAGACCTCCAAGAATATAGGTGATAGTATCTCTCGTGACATTGTTTTCCCTGCGATCACTAGATCATCCGCTAGCCTCTTGTAGTGGCCAGTTGTGTGCGGATTTGAACAATGTGTGCACGAGATTTTGAGGAGAAAGTTTCATTTAATGCACGCCAGCCAAAATGTGAGGTTGTATAATTAAAAACCTGAGCAAGCATTCATTTGGTAAGAGAGGACATGAGAGTGCTAAGGATGAGGTTGTCCCGCTTGACCCATTGAGAGTAAGCAGGATTGAGTCTCTCAGAAACAACATTGGTTTCAGGGTGGGACACGAAAATTGTTTTTGGTGGTTTTGTTGTGGTTCCGTTGAGGTCCAAAGAGGTCCTGACCACGAAAATATGGAACCATCTAGGTTTTCCAAAGTAGATAATTATCTTGGCTTAGTATGATAGTAGAAATATTAGGCATGGAGAGAATGGAGGGATATTGGGTTTCAGGATTGGAGGAAGACATTTAGACTTTGGTCTTTTGATGGCTATACTGATACAATGTAACAGAATTAAAATAGAGAGTATGTGAGAATTGATTTCTCTTTTTCATTAAGTATGGAATAATGTTTACAGCTATATATAAAAGAGTATTTACAACAAATGCCTACATTAACGTGAATAATTAAAATTAAAAGATTACAGCTATACAATCTTATACAGAAATGTAGGATCGAATTGTCCTTTGTTAGGCTCCTGATTTATTGTCAACCAAATCTGCTGCTGTGATTTCAGTCATTACCGTTGCTGCTTATCTCAATATTTTGATCTTCAACATCTTCAGCCTTTAATTCAATTACACCGACTTGATTCTCTACATTGCCCAAGGCAAACAAGTCAAGGACACAATGAACCTACACCACAAAAAATTGGATCTTAATTTGAAGTCTCCAATGGTGATTCTGAAGAATCCTCTAAAATGACACATACTCCACCATTGCGAAGGGAAACTAGAGCAAAGATAAGTATGCAAAAATTTAGTAAAGGGTCTGAATACCCTTACCAGGCAGTTAGATCAGACTTTCCACTCTTTCGGTGAATCTTAGAGAGTTCTGACTTTCCACTCTTTCGGAGAACCATAGAGAGTTCTAGCAACTCCCTATTCTGACCCTGAACTTTTTAGGTTTGAGACTTTCACCAAAGCTAAACACTTTGCCACTCCACATAATTATTTTTTCTTAACTAAACCAAATGAAAGTCTCCATACATCGTTTACTACTCATCGAAAATTTATTGATGAATTTAAAGTTGTGATTGTGGAATTTCTTAGAATAGGTTCGGATGATGTTGTGAGTGTTATGACTCGACACAAGCACTGCCACATGGCTGACTCACTGTAGATGTGGGCCCATTCCCACCAAAGCATTAGCTTCGTGAGGCTCTAGTGGAAATCCCAAGGCCCGTTACTAAATCCGAGGTGGACATTCCGAGGCCCTGGGGTAGTGACGGCCTACGTGCAGAAGTCTTGAAATAATTATGGAATGATTGATGTAACCATTGTAAAAGTATATGTGTCTTGTCTGTCAATAGGGTGTAAGAACATTAAATGTGTTGTAAGCTAGAAATGTCAAAATGATGGCTAGGATTAGATGTTTCGGCCCAAGGGATGAGACCATGTGTAATTTCATCCAAGGTTCACCATCCCATTTGTAATACTATAAATACCTCCTCCATGTGACCATGGATGGAGATGAGAAAATTAAAAATATAAGAAAACAACTTCTCTTATTCTTCTTACACGCATTTATTTATAGTCTTTTGCCTTAATTTTATCATGAGTGGTTATTATTGTACAATCGAATCCTATATATTTCATCGGAACCCGAACAAAAACATCTCGTATTATTGAGCTTCTCCCACGTCCAGATTAGGAGCGATCTCAACCGTTGATATGTCGTTATGTGTCGAAATTAGTTTATGCATACACGAGTGGGTCCAGTATCTGTTGGCAGCATATTTTGAGGTCAACAGATTGGCATCGTCTATAGGAAACCACACAATAACCGCGAGTAACCCTGTGGAGAAAGCTTTCTGAGAAAATAGTTTGGGCATCCCCCTTGAAGAAGGATTTGTTCTTGAAAAAAGGACAAGAGGAAGCCCCAAAAGTTTTAGTTTGAGATTTCGATTTGGAAAAAAATGAGTTTAGATGGTGATGTTTCTCCTAGGCGGATAAGGGAGGGCAATAATGAAGTCCCCCCAACAACCGTCCCAATGGGTCGACGCCGACCTCACCACCATCACACACGAGGTGGAATGAGGATGGCAGACCAACTTACTAGGGAAATAGCCATGGCAGCCAACATGAGAAACATTACTAACCAAGATTTGGCAATGCAATAGGGGGTCATCCAATCCCTCCCTACGCACCTCTTCTAGGCATGCCAGGGGAGTCAGCCCCCTAAAAGAGAAGTGGAAGTTGACATTTTCCAATTGTGCATCTGGCCGACCCACCGAGGCCCCATTCAACATGGAAGATAACTTTTCCCCAGAATATGAACCCAAAATTATTCCTCAGAGGTCTAATAGTGTATTTGACCGTATCAGCCCTATGGAACCAAGGCCCAGAAAACCTCAGCAACTACCAGTACCTAGGAACACACCTCAGCCCCACCTCTTGAGACTTGGCAACCGGAGGAAAGGCAAAAATATGCCCCCTGTTTTGCCCCACGAAGAAATAGGCCTCAATTGAAGGAAGAGGAGGTGAAGGAATCAAGCAGCTCCTCTACTCAACCATCCAGATATGAGGCAGATGAAAACTATGATTTAGATGGACCCACCCCAAAGATCTTATGATTTGGATGATGATGACGAGAACCTGCCCTTCTCGCGTGAAATGAAAAATGCCCAGGTACCTAACCAATAATTTGATACCTAAAATACCGAAGTATGATGGGAGAGGCGACCCGGCTAAATATTTAAATAGCTACAAAACACACATGAGCCTGAGAGGCGCCTCCCCCTACTATAAAATGTAAATCTTTCCACTTAACTCTTAGTGGAGCGACTGAAATTTGGTACAACAGACTACCACCCTCATTAGGAGCTGGCCAGAATTCAAGAACACCTTCCTGAAGAGATTTACGGTAAGGAGGGAAGGAGAGGCACCCATTCATCGCCTCCAAGACATGAAACAACATGAAGAATCTTTGAAAATCTTCTTGTCTCGTTTTACAGATGAGATGACATATTGTGTTCAAGTTTCTGATCGTGAGACACTGTCAGCATTACGAGGAAGCCTAAACATAAACACCCTATTTTAGAGAGATGTTCAAAAATGGTAAATTCATCCACCCTTAAGCATTAGCCACATCTACCAGTTCTTTAAGACTTCAAATAGGTAACAAACATATTATCCCTAAATTTCATACAAACCCTCCAAGGATTGGTACAAAATCAGAATTTAACTAGAAAGAGACACCTCCTACTTAACATGTGATGATTTGTCACTTTAACATCAAATTCCTTCAATCTAAGGTCTCCATCATGTCTTCTAAAGCCTAAGCACCTTATATTGGATAGATATCTTATAAGTCACATAAGGATCCAAATATGAGAAACGAAAAGTCAAATATGGCTATATGAAGCCACATCCTGCTTGGACACCTCATGCTTAAAGATACTTGTCCTTTAATCACCAATTTCTTCGTCCTCAAGTGTTATGCACGACCCCAATCCTTAAGACTCTTTATATAGCCCCTAAATAGGACACTTAACCCCAAATTAGTCCTCAAGTTATCCCCAAGTGAAAGAGAAAAGAAAAGAGCTAAGGAGAAATAGAAAACAAAAAACTGGGAATTGGGAGTTCTGGGCAGCTGAATTAGTACAGTGTTTTGAGGTATGCCATTATTGTTTTTGAGAGTTTTGTAACCTCTTGAACCTCTGGGCTTGATTAATATCGTGTTGGGGGTGTTTTGATCATTTATGATGGCAAAAATAGGGACAATTAATTAGAAGAACTTGAAAGAAAATAACTTGGACAAAGATGTGGATTGCTAGACTTGAATAGTTTAACCTTTAATTTTAAGTAATCCCTTAGGTATAACTTATATTTATAAATATGAATGTTTTTATACAAGATTTATAAATGATATTTAATAGGTTAGAATCCAATTTTTGAAAGTCTAGTTCAAGTGAAACTCAAAACAGCCATGAGGGAAATTGTTTGATTTGATGTCTATAAACAGGAATGCCTTTAAAGCTGTAAACCCTTCACTTGTGACGAGTTTTTGGCATGATTACCATTACATACATGTTATAGGAGTGTGGTAAAAATTTGGGAATTANAAATCTTTCCACTTAACTCTTAGTGGAGCGACTGAAATTTGGTACAACAGACTACCACCCTCATTAGGAGCTGGCCAGAATTCAAGAACACCTTCCTGAAGAGATTTACGGTAAGGAGGGAAGGAGAGGCACCCATTCATCGCCTCCAAGACATGAAACAACATGAAGAATCTTTGAAAATCTTCTTGTCTCGTTTTACAGATGAGATGACATATTGTGTTCAAGTTTCTGATCGTGAGACACTGTCAGCATTACGAGGAAGCCTAAACATAAACACCCTATTTTAGAGAGATGTTCAAAAATGGTAAATTCATCCACCCTTAAGCATTAGCCACATCTACCAGTTCTTTAAGACTTCAAATAGGTAACAAACATATTATCCCTAAATTTCATACAAACCCTCCAAGGATTGGTACAAAATCAGAATTTAACTAGAAAGAGACACCTCCTACTTAACATGTGATGATTTGTCACTTTAACATCAAATTCCTTCAATCTAAGGTCTCCATCATGTCTTCTAAAGCCTAAGCACCTTATATTGGATAGATATCTTATAAGTCACATAAGGATCCAAATATGAGAAACGAAAAGTCAAATATGGCTATATGAAGCCACATCCTGCTTGGACACCTCATGCTTAAAGATACTTGTCCTTTAATCACCAATTTCTTCGTCCTCAAGTGTTATGCACGACCCCAATCCTTAAGACTCTTTATATAGCCCCTAAATAGGACACTTAACCCCAAATTAGTCCTCAAGTTATCCCCAAGTGAAAGAGAAAAGAAAAGAGCTAAGGAGAAATAGAAAACAAAAAACTGGGAATTGGGAGTTCTGGGCAGCTGAATTAGTACAGTGTTTTGAGGTATGCCATTATTGTTTTTGAGAGTTTTGTAACCTCTTGAACCTCTGGGCTTGATTAATATCGTGTTGGGGGTGTTTTGATCATTTATGATGGCAAAAATAGGGACAATTAATTAGAAGAACTTGAAAGAAAATAACTTGGACAAAGATGTGGATTGCTAGACTTGAATAGTTTAACCTTTAATTTTAAGTAATCCCTTAGGTATAACTTATATTTATAAATATGAATGTTTTTATACAAGATTTATAAATGATATTTAATAGGTTAGAATCCAATTTTTGAAAGTCTAGTTCAAGTGAAACTCAAAACAGCCATGAGGGAAATTGTTTGATTTGATGTCTATAAACAGGAATGCCTTTAAAGCTGTAAACCCTTCACTTGTGACGAGTTTTTGGCATGATTACCATTACATACATGTTATAGGAGTGTGGTAAAAATTTGGGAATTATTGGATATAGTTAATGGGGTGAAAAAGGATTGGAAAAATAATTGGACAACGACAAAAACCTGAAAACAGATTCTGTCTATTTGTGTATTTAACTTAGACTCAACCTTTACATGTCCATTAACTATCTCTCAGGTATAACACATTTTAAGAAGTGCTAGGTTGTTAACAACAATTGGATGACGTTGACGTTCATAATTGGACTCGAAAAATTGTGTGATTTATGGGAATAGTTTGCAATGCAATCGGTAACTTGAGTTGTTAATGTCATCTAAATTATTTTGGCATGAATGGACGTAGCACGGGATTGTGCGTGTGTTAAGATTATCAAATTGAGGATTGTATTTAATATTAGATGGTAATACGGATGATTCTCTGAGTTTATGTGAAAAAGAGAATTATTTACACCCCGTTGAAGCGCGCACACGTACAAGGGCAAAAAGGTAAGTGAAAATCTATTTGCAAGTATGATGCAAGAACATAGCGCTTATGATATAGTAGTGTTGGAATATTTACATAACTCTGATAAGGAGCTCATTTTGTATCATTTGATGGTTATGATCATTGAGTATGTTACTCATGAGCATTTTCATGTGCATACACGACAAACATCCATTGCAAAGGTGGATAGGGGATGGGCCTTTGGTGATCACAGGAGAGTGCACCACTCGACTGTGCCTTTGTGATACTCTGACTATTAGCGCTACCGGGTGGGATACTTCTTAGATGATCATAGGGGCAGTTAGGGGATGGGCCTCTAGTGGTCACAAGAGGATGGTCAACTCGCCAGTGTCGATGTCAGATTGGCCATTTGATTATTGATTATTGATATTGATATTGTGTAGAACTCTATCTGGTGCATAGTAGGTGGGTCAAGGGCCCAATGAAAGATTTCAAATGAAATTATTTCGAGTCACTTTGGCGAATATTTGAGCATGATACATCTTCAGCATGATTTTTACACTGAACATTGGCTTATGTAGTTCTTGCATTGTAGGTGAGCATGGAACCTCCTAGGAGACATTGCTAGCTGTGGAGCTTTTACGGGATTCCGAAATTTGATGTACATGGATAACGACCTGTAGGGTTATTTTGTGGACTCCAATTGTATTATATTTTGGGGTTCATATATGACTTTTGAAATGGCGTCATGTAAATGCTTTTACAACCTCAAGATAAATATGTTGGACTATGGTTTTATGATATTTGGTTTCAAAATATACTTTTGGAGATGCTTTCACTTTATTAACAAAAAAAAATGTGGGTGAATTTTGATGTCTATGTCAAGTCAGCAATTGTATTCCTACACTATTTAGTATATTGCTATATTAATGGAGTGTGACAGCATTGCGTGATTCTTAGAAAGCCAATCTATACCTAAAATTACGCAGAATTCATGTATGAATACCAAACATATAAGTTCGTTTTGCAGGTCCTACCATCAATTTCTACCTTAGTTGTCCTTATTATTTGATCTCTATCTTGTGTTTCTCTAATCCCATTTCTGAGGAAAAGTCATAATGCAAGGTCTCTATCTTTGCAAAAACTCGAGTCAATGGTACTATAACTTCCAACCTTAGTTTTTAAAAATCTCTCACCAATTATTCTTGTATTGAGATCACTGGTGCTAACTTTCCAACTAACTATTATTGTATTGAGATCACCGATGGTAACTTTCCAACTATCTTTTTGCTTAAGGCATCACTCACTTGTTGGCTTGACCTGATGGTAATAAATCGTAAAATTATAATCCTTCACTAGCTCCAATAGGTTGTGATTTGGATTCCTCACATATGTCATATTCAACCTCAAGAATATCTCCCTCAAACCAATTTCGATCGCCCTTCTAACTATCTAAGAAAATAAACTTACAATTAGTTAACTTTCTAATTTAAACAATTATAACTAAGTTTAGCACATTGTTTCATAACTAAACATGCTCCATAAATCGTACTTTCCTCAAATGCTAGTTCCTAAAATAAATTTTTGAAATTAGAAATTTCCATAATTATAAGTTTCTAAATTTAGAAACTTTCTTAATTAGAGTACTTTCCTAAATGGAATTTCCTAATTTAAAGGATTTCTATACATAAGAGTTTCTATCCTTGAATTTTTCAGTAACTAGAAATTTTGACGTTTAAACACATATGTTCTAAATTATGAAATTTCAATAAATAGTGTATACAGTGAAAATTATAAGTAGGGATTTACACAAGCCGAGCCGGCTTACGGTCCAAATATTGCGGCTCGATCACAGCTCGAGCTTTTGTTGCTCAAGCCGAGTTGAGCTAGAGCTCAGCCAGAAAATCAAGGCTTGGCTCGGCGTCTTTTTAAAGAGGCGAAATTTGAATTTTTTTATCAATGTAAATTATGTGCAACTTATACTAATTGTATATTAAATAAATTTACAATTTTCCTTTTTTCGAGCTTGTCATCGACTACAATCAAACTAAGTGGAGTTAAAATTGTACACGAATAAAATATTTCATGTACAATTTTTTTTTAAACAAATAAATTAAAAATTACATAATTTTTTGAAAAAAAAAAAACTTAAAAAGAAGGCAACTATAAGCTATATGCACTACATACAATACATACAGCATGTAGCTGCTTCTTTTAGAAGCAGATAGGCAACCTGATTTAAAACCTGGCTGGCTGCTTTTGCTTCTTAAAGTAGGTAGTTTGGGCTGCTTGCTTGGGTAGCCTTAGCTTAATTAGGCAGCTAAAGGCTATCTAATGCACAGGAATAAAAGTATTTAAAGGATAATTTTCCCAATTAGACTCCACAATCTAATCTAGAGATTTTCTAAAGTCGACTATTCTCATAGGTAATGTTTCACAACGTAGTCACTAGTCTAAAATCACATAAAATAATAAAATTATCATTCTCATAACTTACAATATCCATAATGAGCTTTTTCGTAACTAACATTTATTTATAAAATCATAATTTACATCCATATTTTGCTACGTCACTTGTCAAAAAATTCATGATTGATATATCACATAATAACCTGATTAGCATGGAAAATAACACATATAAAGTGAAAATTATATGTAACTAAGCATATTTTCATAATTAAGACCATGTTTATGTCGGATTAAAATCATATTTTAATCTAAGTTAAAGTCAAACAATCAATATTAATCACATCTTTCATGGGTCTCACAGCTTTTCAACCACACATTTCAAAAACTTGTATCACAATCTACTAAAAATCTAATTTTAATCCCTACCAAACATCCACTAAGTATAGTTCTAACATAATCTCATGTGTATTTAGTGTAATGCCCCAAAATCCCGGAACTCGAAGCGTTAAAAAAATTTGCTCTTTGTTTGACCTCTTACATGCTAACCAAAATAAATTGTAAATAAGAAATTTTTTGGAAAACATTGGAGGAATTTCAACATTTCATGTTGCACAACAGCAAAGAGAAAAATATGTTTAACCTAGCAAACGTTGACGAAAAATTATGAAATTTTAACAGGGACTAGTATAGATACATCCTATAAAAAATTGGGGTCTCGATGATAATCTTTGAAGTATGAAAATATTGTTCGACTATGCTAGACAGAAAATTCGGAACTGACTCGACACAGTCTACCAAAATGGACATAACTTTTTCTCTAGATAATATTTTAGGGTAATTCCAAAGATACTATTAGAAGACTCATAGACCTTTGAAATAGACCTTTGAAATCCCATTGATACCTCTACAACATGTATCGTAGCCCAAGTTTTACCACTTTCAAATAGAAGGACAAAATCTAAAATTCAATCCAATAATAAATAACTTTCATGCCTTCCAACATATCTAAGTTATAGTTGACATTGCAATACATGTAAAACTAGGCAAAACCAGAAAATTAAACATTTTAAAAGTATCGTCTAAGGATTTATAAGAGATTTATATAAATGGAAATTTTATTAAAAGTTCAAAGCATTTCAAATCACCGAGCACTTGCCACCATGCCAAACCCTTGCCATTTCATTTAACTTGTAAATTTTGTAGGAGTGAGTATCACAAGTAATACTTAGTAGGAAACACTTAAGTAAATACATAAAAAAAAATGTTTTCTAGAATTGTAATCTTTGGATATTTGTGTCACCGTCAAATTTCAAGGCGAATCGATGATCAAGCAGTCCGCATACTCTTAGGTTTTAACAACCCCTTTTCATGAATCAAAAGTTATCTCTTCATCTCTTGTTTGAACCACCAAAGGGTGCTTTCATTCTCGCATGAGTAAAACAATAACACGTTAATGCAAACTGAAAACAAATTGTTTTACTCTACTTACAGAAGTGTCGTAAACATCCCTCCCTTGAATGCTTGGAGTTTGAATATCCTTTGGCATTCAATATGTAATAAAATTCAGTGCACTCTTTACCACTTCTTTAGAAATTTCCAAATTCAAAGTATCTTATGTTTATGAAAGAAAAAACAAAATAACTTTATTTACCGATATAATGATTTAGGAAAGAACGTTGGCTTTAGAAGCTATAGGAGTTTTCAAATGCAAATGAATGAAAGCAATGGCTGAAAGAAAATGGGAGTAAAACAAATGGTAGGTGGAAATATTAATTGTGTGCAAAATTGCTGGAGTTACAACTGTGCAATTTTCAAATGAAAAGAGCAGCAGCATTTTTTTTTTTTTTACTAATTAATATAGTATGCCTTTAAATGATTGATGGAATATAAAAATAAATTAAGAAATAAATGGGGATGAATTAGGGGTCGTTTGGTACACCATATCCGGTTTATATAATTTTTTAGAATTTAAGTACTAAACTTGTAAGCAAAAATTAATATAACGTATATCGTCAACATAAAAAAATAAATAAAAATAAAAAATTATCGTTTAAGAGAAATTCGATACCTTACAAAAATTTTAAAAAACAACAAGTGCAAAAAACTTTACTGTCTTGACCAAAACTTTAATTTGAGTTGTAAGGAAGTGTCGTAGAGACGAAATAACATAATCCAAATTATTTTTCGATTTATACAAGGAAAATTATTTTAAAATGAAACACAAGATTTTATTTTATTTTATTTTCTCGGCAGCTACAACTCTCCCCACTTAAAATAATTTCGTCTTCGAAATTTAACTTACTTGTTTTAAGAGATTAGGATACTCGGCTAAAACGTCTTCTTCTCTTTCACAAGTAGCCTCATCCTCACCATGTTTACTCCAGTGGATTTTGACTAATGGAACCCTTCGATTTCTCATAATAAGGTCCTTTCTCTCCAAAATCACTGTAGGAGCTTCTTCGTACGACATATCACTCTGGACATCCAATGATTGAACATTCACCACATGACTAGGATCTGGGATATACTTTCTTAACATTGAAACATGAAATACGTTGTGTACTGCTGCTAGTTCGAGTGACAATGCTAAAGATATGCTACATTGCCAATTTTTTGGAAAATCTCAAATGGACCGAAAAATCTAGGGCTCAATTTTCATTTCTTTCCAAATCGTAATGTTCCCTTCATTGGCGCCACTTTGAGAAATACTTTATCTCCAATCTCAAAATTCAATTCTTTTCTCCTTTTGTCAGCATAGCTCTTCTAACGATCTTGAGCAATCTTAATTCTTGCTCTAATTTTATGTATAGCCTCTACAGTCTTCTCAACTAATTCTGGACTCAAAACTCTTCTTTCACCAACTTCATCCCAATATAACGGCAAATGACATCGTCGACTATACAAAGCCTCATACGGTACCATGCCAATAGTTGCTTGGAAGCTATTGTTGTATGCAAATTTGACTAACGACAAATGATCTTCCCACTTACCACCCAAATCTAGGACACAAGCTCTCAACATATCTTTAAGAACCTGGATAGTTTGTTCAGATTGTCCATCAGTTTGAGGATGGTAAGTAGTACTAAATGTTAACTTGGTATCCATAGCTTTCTGAAGGTTTATCCAAAACTTAGAAGTAAA
>CAIGRF010352766.1:0-15304 GCA_903798235.1 Fraxinus ornus | reverse complement strand
AATCCATACCTAAAATAATATCAAAATCCTTCATCTCTATAACATACAAGTCGGCCTCTAAAGTCAATCTATCAAAATTTATTTGTACCCCCTTTACTATCCAATCTGTATCAATAGTTTCCCCTGATGGCATACTAACATCTAGTACACTATCACTCTTCTGACACGAAGCATTAATCTTAGCTAGACATGCATTAGGTATGAACGAATGAGTCGCACCAAATCAATAAGGACATAAACCGGAATACTAGAGAAGGAAAAAGTACATGCGATTAAGTCCGAATTTTGGGCAGCCTCATCGTGAGTTAAAGCAAACACCCTTGCTTTTCCTTTATTCTCCTGCCCGGGTTTCTTAATCAATGGGCATGAGGAAACCACATGACCGGGTTGACCATACTTATAGCAAACATACTTTCCAAACAATCATTCTCCTTTGTGAAAATTGATATACTTAGGACATTGAGGTAAAGGATTGCTTGTCTGACCTGTATTTTTCTACTTCTTAAACTGTCTAATATTCTTATTCTTATCTTGCCACTTCCTTTTTCCGAAGTCATTACGAGGTCCATGATTCTCCAACTTCACCCCAGAGTAGGTCACTATCTTTTTTCACCACTGTCTGAAAGGTTGTGAGATCGTGTGAACTCACAATTTGCCTGATCTCTGGGTGTAGGCCCCACCCGTAACATTTTGTCATCATGAACTTGGTACTTATAAGGTGTGGGATATATCGAGACAATTCCTCGAACTTGCTCTCATACTCAGAAAGTTCCATATCTCCCTATACTAGTCTTAAAAAATTTTGCTTAATGGTCTTGTAGAGCTTGCGGGAAATACTTTTCTATTAACTTCATCTTGAGTCTGACCAAGTTAGATTACGTTGTTCCTCCTCGGTGCGAGTGCTTGATGATGATTCCCACCAATGACCTACTCTTCCACTCAGTATAAACTCGGCATATAATACATTTTGATCTTTTGGGCAAGAGATATACCAGAAGATCATCTCAATAGTACGTAACCACTCCTCAATTGCTAGAGAGTCTTTCCCGCTATCAAAGGTAGGGGGTCAATATCTACAAAACTGTTCTACCGTCAGAATAAGCAATGCAGCAAAGTATGTTGGCGGTATGGGCAGTGCTTCTTGAGGTACTGGAGACGTAGCTTGAGCAGCCAAGGCATGTTTCAGCTCATCAATCTCCCGCCTTAACTCTCTAATTGCCCTTGCTTGCGCCATATTACTATATGCCATAATAATTGCAATTTCACTTAGAGGAGTCTACGATACTTGCCCAAAATAGAAGGGAAAAAAATTTACAACCCAACATCTTGTATTATTATCTCAAAATAATCCTTCAAAAGGAATAAAAAATAATAAAAGAGCATCTGGTGCAAATCAACAGGAAAATAAAAGGAATCTTACTAGGCATCAACAACACTTAAACTTAATAAAATCCACACTTACCTATTCATCATTGCCATCATTGTCTCTAATACAACCTCTATGAACCCTAGGTTTCTTAGAAGGTTGTACCTCATTGTCTGACATAGGTGGAGGTGCATCTTCACGAATGTACATCTCAGTAGGTACACTATCATTCTCGGGAATCGTAAGTCAGGCCAACTCCCACTATTCAACCAACTCTGCATTGAAAAACCTCATAATCAATCTCTCGTGGCAAGGTAGGCAACTTCCCATAAATAATTATATTTCGACTCAACCACCTCTAGTCACTCCTCTTGCAAGGTATCAATAAGAAGACGGGTGGCCGACGACTAGTGACCATATAGCTAAGTCGCCTTACCTCTTTCCACCTTACTATCTCTCAAATGTGCTACCCCATATTGTGTGCTGAATTCCACCAATACTCTTCATATTGCTTCACAATCTCATATCGACGAGGCATCAATGAACTCGTCTTCCTACAAGTTTTCTTAATCTATACCATCTCTGTCATACCAATTATTTGAAGTCCAATTAAATGGAATCTAACAAATTTTAGTTTATTCTCTAGGACTTAAATAAACTTTTAAATTTGTCATGTAGTCAAAATAAATGATCCGATAATAATTATTTAAAAAATTCTAATAAGTTTTAGTTAATTCTCAAGGAATTAAAATAAACATTCAATTTGGTCACGTTCTCAAATTGCTAGGTCCGATAATGATTTATCTACAAAAAGTATTCAAACTCCAACATATACTAATATCCATACATGCATTTCAAATGTTGTATCTAGAATAAACTTTCTCATTTTCATCACATAGATACAAGCATACTTAGAAAACTTTCTTTACCTCCGAATCGGCAAAGTGCGGCTATGGCAGACACGGTACTCAGGATCCTTCTCCAATGCAAACCACACTGTACAGTGTGTGTGTGTGTGTGTGTGTGTGTGTGTGTGTAAGTGTGTGAAGAATTAAGTAGAACGTCATGAATTCACAAGTAGTTTCATTCCCAACCCTTACTGGTCAAATTTGTCTTTTCATCACTCGTCAGATTCATACACTCCCAAACTTATGTTTTTTACTCTCTATCAGTGTGTGATCTAAGATAATTGCTTCCATCTCCAAGACTCAACTAGGCTAATCTCTTATTAAAAGTCAATTTTTAAACAAGTGTTTGGAGCTTAACTAAGGAAAGTGGTGCGTCTTCTGTTTCATGTATCTTCTTTTTCAGATTTTTAGTTTTTAATTTGTAGCATTCTCTTCATTAAATTCTTTAAATGACTCTCGTAGCGAGATTTTGGTCGATGACTTCCAAGTGGAATGACTTTAGGACAACAAGTTTTGGATACCCTTATAGGCATTAAACTTGGGTCATAAAGGCTACGAAGAGAAGTTTCTACATATATATAAAAAAAAAAATATCTTAATTAGTGCAATGTGCCTCATTAAACATCAATTCAAGCAAACCGGCCTCTAACTTAAGACATTCACCTAAATCCCATTGATATTAGACAATCCACACAAGTTTTTTCACACATGAAATCTCCATTTATAATCAAATCTTCCTACATCAACGAAATCACCCCAAACTAACTATGCTCGAATTTGTCTAAGGATGTATGATTTAGTTATCAAAATATGAATCAACTCATTCAATCATAATGCCCAACTTAATTCACGTGCGTAAGTAATATCAAGTTTCACATGGAAAAGTATCAATCAATCTAAGAATGCAATGTACACATAGTTTATAAATCAATACACAATTTGAAATACATTTATCATTGAAGACCAGGCCATCTAACCTACACGATTACACAACTAACATAAGAAAAAAAAAAAATTAATTTTTAATTTTTTTTCCAACTTTTTTTGTATTTTTCTCACAAGGAAACACATACAACATCACACAAAAAACAAAAAAACACAATATTTTTTTATCCAAAACTTAAAGTAGATATTGTCATCAACATCTTAAAGCATAAGTAGGCATATAACGAGGCGGGAAATAAAATGAAGAAAATACTCCTCGAATTTATTAGAAGGTGATGATCTTGGACACAACCTCAACTGTGTCATATGAATGTACAACTGCAACTGTGAATGAGCCAGACCACCTTGATCTTAACTTGCCTGAGAAGAGCTTGAAGCTGGAATTAAACATCAGAACTTATTAACCAACCTCGAACTCTTTATCTTTAATATGCCTATCATGACATTTTTTTAGTTTTCTCCTTGTATAACCTTGCATTCTCATAAGCCCCAATTGAAATTTATCAAGTTCATTCAGTTGAAGGATCATCTTTTTCCTGACTGACTTCATATCAAAATTTAACATATGAGTTGCCCAATATGTGTTGTACTCAAGTTCAACTGGTAAATGACATGCTTTTCCAAATTCAACAAATGTGGAGACATGTTGATAGGTGTTTTGAATGCAGTGTGATATACCCAAAGTGCATCATCTATCTTCTTGGACTAATCTGTACATGAAGCATTGTCTGTTGCCTCAAGAATCTTCTTCAGCTCCCTGTTGGAGATCTGAACTTGCCCACTATCTATAGATGAAATGGTGTTGCAACTCGATGTTTGACATTGTATTTAGCCAATAAAGCTGCAAATTGGCAGTTGCAAAAGTTTTTTCCACCATCACTGATAATAACCCACGGAGTTCCATACTTAGAAAAGATATTCTTCTTTAAGAATTGAATCACAACCTCAACCCATTTAGACACATAATCTACAACCACCAAGATATAATGTTGTTGATCATATGAAGGGAGTGGTTCCATGAAGTCAATGTCCCAAACATAGAAAATGTTCGCTTGCAATATGCTATTTAAAGGCATCTAATTCTTCCTTGAGATGTTACCAATCCTCTGGCATTTATCACACTTATTACTCATAAGCATCCTTAAACAAAGTTGACCAATAAAAAGTAGATTTTGAGACTTTTAGCTGTTGTTTTGGTAGCTAAAAAATGACATCCGTATGGAGAAGAATGACAATGTTTCAATAAATTTCATGTTCTTCTTTCAGTACACAACGACAAATGATTTGATTCGGAGGGTCTATAGAGGAAAGGATCATCCCAAAAGTAGTGCTTGAGATCACTGAAGAATTTCTTATTTTGTGGACTAGAATACTTGGAGGAATAACTGAACTAGCCAAATAATTACATAATCTGCTACCAAGGTGTTGATTTGATCTTAAAAAGTGTCTCATGTAAAATACCTCTTTAATTTCATCTGTAGGTTCTTCTTCTTGTTGCTCCCAACGAGATAAATGGTTTGCTACTAAATTCTCACTTTCCTTTTTATCCTTGATTTCCAAGTTAAATTCCTGCAGTAAAAGCACGAGTTTGATGAGTTTTGGTTTTACATCCTTCTTGATGAGCAAATACTTAAGTGATGAATGATCTGTGTACACGATTCCTTAGACCCCTATCAAGTAAGGTCTGAATTTGTCAAAGGTGAAAACGGCTGTCGAAAGCTCCTTTTTCTATAGTAGTACAGTTCAACAGAGCCTCAATAAGAGTTTTACTACAGTGATTAACATGTAAAACTTCATTCTTGCGCTAACCCAAAACCGCTCCAATTGCGAAATCACCTGCATCACACATCAATTCAAATAACAAATTCTAGTCAATGCAAGGCTGTAACCAACTTTTCCTTCAAGATGTTGAAGGTAACCAATCACTTCTCAGGAAAGTTAAAAAGCACTTCTTCTTCCCAACAAAGTGTATTCTGTTTGGTTATTTTTGAGAAGTCCTTGATGAAACGCCGATAGAAACCTATATATCCCAATAAGCTTATGATCCCTTTCACTGAAGTAGGTGGAGGTAGCTTCTCAATCACTTGTATCTTAGCCTTGTCTCAATACCCCTGGCTGAAATTAAATGCCCTAAGACAATTCTTTCCTGATCCATGAAGAGCCACTTCTCCTAGTTAAGTACAAGATTGGTTTCTTTACATTGCTGCAACACCAATCTCAAGTAACCTAAACACTCATTTAATAATGACCCAAATACTAAAAAAACATCCATGAATACTTCAATGATACTTCCCACCGTATCTGAAAAGATTGACATAATACAACTCTGAAAAGTAGCTCGAGTGTTACACAATCCAAACGGCATTCTTCTATACGCAAAGGTTCCATAAGGACAAGTAAATGTGATCTTCTCCTGATTTTTTGGTGTTATAGGAATTTGATTATACCCCAAATATCCATCCAGAAAGTAGTAATGTGAATGTCCAATGAGTCTCTCCAACATCTGATCAATGACTGTCTGAAATAATATGATCCCTTCATCCAATAATTTCAGCACGGTCGTCATCAGAACCTCCTCCATCTTCAAATTTAATCTACGTTGTTGCTCTAATGAAAGTTTAAACTCTTTTTCTATCAAAATTTTGTGTATTCAGAGTAAATGGTTGATCCCTTTTATGTCAGAGATGGTCCATCCAATTGTTGTTTTGTGGTCTCGAAGTGCCCTTATTAGATGATCTTCTTCATTAAGAGCATTTGAGAGGATGTTTGAAAGTGCTTGTTTTTCTCCCAAGAAGGCATACACCGTAAGTGTGAAGGCAACTGAAGTTCAAGAGTTCCATTTTGAATAGATGGTAAAGGCTTTGAGAGACCTTCACTTAGCTCCAACTATATCCGTAGCAAAGATGGAGCGCCTTCCAAATGCCAAACATATCTTTTATCTCTTCTAATTTAGATGGCTCTTCTTCAAAATGAACCAAGCAAGCCTTAAGCAGATCTTGAGGATAATTGAGTTTGAATGTATTTGTTATTGCTATGTCCAATACATCAATCTGGCAACAAGACTCTGGTTCATCGTCAAATTTGAGGGCATTGAAGACGTTGATTGTCAATTCTTCATCACTCATTCTAAAGATCAACTATCCATTCTGTACATCTATCAACACTATGCTAGTAGCCAAAAATGGATGACCCAAAGTGATAGGGGACGTCCTTGTCTTCTTCCATGTCCAGGATAATAAAGTCTGTTGGGAATATAAATTTGTCAACCTTCACCAAAATATCTTCAACAATTCCTCTTAGTTATTTGATTGACCTATCAGCTGTAGTGTAATTGTAGTAGTTTTTGCTTCTTTAAACTTAATTCCCTGAAAATAGACAAAGGCAATAAATTAATACTTGCTCCTAAATCACATAATACATTTTGTTACGTATTTGTTAAGAATATTGTAAGGAATAGTAAAACTCCTTGGATCTTAAAATTTTGATGGAATCTTATGTTAAAGTATCGTACTCCATTCTTGATTAAGTATCATTGTTTCATTATCCTCCAAAACTTAGTATAGTTGGGCATATGGGCTAAGGCTTTTGCAAATGGTATGAACATGTGCAACTTTTTGAACACCTCCAAAAACTTTGCGAACTATTTATCAAGCTTGAGTTTTTGCAGTCTTTGCGAGAATGGGACTAGAGGCATGTATTCTTTGAAAAGAACGGTTGCATTAACCTGTGAGTTATCTAAAAATCTTTCTCAGTTTCCTATGTTGTTTTAATCTATTGTGTTAATTGCCCTTAAATTCCTTGCTAGATTCGCTCTTTGTGCTCAAAATATGGTTTATTATGTGTTCTGTTAGGTCGAATAGAGGTTGGGGATGTTCTAAATATGATTTGGAATATATAGGAAGCCAAAAGATTGTTTCTATGTTTTTATATCAAAAGAAGGAAATTGATATTTTCGCAATAGGAATAGGCCTTGCGGCCTCATGGTACTCTATCTCGCAGCCGCATGGAAGGCCAAGCTTGGGACCTGTTGGCTATGGAGGCTCGAGTGCAGGTGAACCTTACGGTCACTTGGTTTACTTCAAGTATCAGTTTTTGGAATTTAGTCCCGGAAAATTTCGCATTGTATTTTTTATCCTTTTTACTTGTGATTTCATCCTTTTAGCTTCCAATTGCCTCCAATTGAGCTTGTAGCATCTTCACTCTTTGTCTTGTGGTCCTGACCTAACAATAGGAATGTTGCACTTTAGTCCTCATAATTTTGATTTCGCCATTTTTCTCTATAAACCCTTGTGAAACCAATCCTTCATCCAAATTTCGAGATTTACCTTGACATAAGAAATTAGGTAGTATTTAATCAAAAGAAGTACAAAATGTGAATATTTAAAACCCCGAATAAGTGTATTATGAGGCAACTTTTATTGCTTTGCTCGCATTGGCCTTTCAAAGACAATTTCTATCAAAAATAATTTTAATCAAGCTCATCCCAACCTTGGTCCCCAACTTGTACAATGTCATTGGCTTTTCATTTGAGAGGTCCAAATGTTAAGTCAAAGGGTTGATGTTGTGAATTAGAATATTGTAACCACCCTTTCTTTTACTCGCGAAGAACAAATCCTTATATAATGCAATATTTTAAGTAATAATTTGTTGTTGCTTATGAAGAAGCACGACTTATGTTAATATCCTGAAAGAATATTGCTTGCTTTTGAAGAGAAATGACATTAAAAATCAAAATTTCAATAATTGTTAAAATATTGATATATTTCTCGAGAAGACGAACTAGTCTAAATTTATCAATATTTAAGTGCAAACTATCTATTAGAATTATATTGGGTCAATAGTGTATTATGGTAATATGATGTTTGGATAAGACACTGGTTGGGTGAATTGATCCATGCTCGTTGTGGTTTAACATAGTAACAAGTTTTCTTAATAAATGTGTGAACTTCGTTCTACTAATTCTTCCCAAATCCTTGAAGTGAATGATACCTAAACATAGCCAAGTTCGAAAGAATTTTGATATCATCCACATGCTATGAAGAAAATGGAAAATCTTCTCAAAATAACAATTTGTATTTGAACTAAGTATGGCATAAAATGGCATTGATCGCGTACCTATTGTACATCTAATTATTTATTTCAACTTTTCATGACTCCCCGAATGAGAAATGGATTAAAAATGGAACCTTAGTACCTCATCAAATTCTGCAAATTTGATTAGAGGCTCCACAAATGTCAGTATTCATGAGAGTGCAAAATCTATCAATAATTTAGTCTCAATTGAACAAAAAAGGAAATGTTAAGTTATAAATACATAAATTTGTACTATAGAAAATATAAATAAATTGAAAAAAAAAAAAAAAAAACATAGGATAAACTAGAATATTTTGGGTGTTGTTTGCCGACTGCCATTGTTTATGAGACAATTATCCAAGCATTAGGGGGAGAAATTAATAACTGAAAAAGAAATTCCATAAATGGCATCAGAGTTATCCTCTCACAAGGCAATTGAACTAGAAGTTAAGTAACAACAAAGCAATTGCCATACTAACAAAGTTATATACCAACTATAAATACTCCAACTTTGATTGATGTTCCTGTTGAATAGTCTATTAATATTAAAGTTAGTAAATCTAACCCATGCATGAAGCATGTTAGACATATCAATTCCAAAGATAAAAAGTCCCCAAAACACGGAAAGATGAAGCAAATAATTAAGATGATCATACTGAAAAAAGGTTCTTGAAGATAAAGTGATAAATGGGATAAAAAAAAATATAAGTTGGCAAATTTTTGTAGCGCTCAATATTATAGATAATAGTGAGAATATGAAGAAAAGACCATCAAATAATGCAATGTAAAATTTTTTGGTAAAAAACGAAAATTGGCCATGTAGGCGAAATTGAATTCATTGGAGCAATGCAAAGTGTTCAGACCTATAGCTTTAAGCACTATAAATATAATTCGTGTAGGATTATTTTTTTTTTTTTCGAAAATCTTAAAGGATTTAAAAGCTAGGAAAATTATTTTCCTTCGATGAACACCATTACACTTCGTTGTTTGAATATTTTACATGTCTTAATACCATGCCATGTGCCTTATCAATGTAGTAACTAGATTTCTGTATGATAGTAATATTTACATGAAAGTCCATGAAATGCATTAAATGTATTTGTTCAATCAAATGCAAATATCATTTATAGAATAAAACAATCTGGACATATTCGGTATCACCACCTTAGAAAATATTTGTTGAAAGGTGTAAATAAAAGTGACAATATAGATATTCATGTTTTCATAGAGAAAATAGATATTGGAATTACAATTATGAGAAGCCATGTCGATGATTTAAATTCTAAGAAGAACTCTTGAATAGCTAAACAAAACTACAATTTTCTTAAAAAATAAAAAATAATAATAAAAAATAAAAAACTTGAGATGAAAATTTTGGTAAGAAAATAAAATTATGCCGTAAGTTGCAAATTGTGCATTTTTTAGAATGATTATTTGTTCCTGAATCTCTTTATTTATAAAATGTACATCCGCTTGCATCATCTAGGTTGTTCTATTACTTAATTTAAAAAATGATCAATTTCTCCCGCTTAAAAACAGGGAAAATGTTCTTGGTCATGAAGTATCATACTGAAGCACAATTGGAATATTAGTCTATCTTGCAAATTACACTCGATCACACATAACTTTTTATGTAAATCTTCTTACAAGATATAACTTTACAACTCAAAAACATTAGAGTGGTGTTTAATTGGCTGCCTAAGAAGTACTATTGACATGTGATCATTTTATTCAGAAAAACTTAGTTCTTGGTAGGATATGCAGTTACATGTCATCTCTTTTATCCATATACAACTAAATTACAAACATGATACGTGTTTACATATGAAGGAACTACTATATTTGGAGATATATTACGAAAATCTTGACAATAACATCTTCAAATCATTTGGAATTTTTTACAATTTATGAGGCAAATAAAATATGCTTATGGTTAAGGACCCCCATCACATCCAAGCATCATTCAAGTTAATTTCAACAAAAGATAGTTCAACATTATTATTTGAAGACAATACAGCTTGTATTGCACTACTCGATTGTTGTTATATCAATAGGACATTATAAAGCATATTTCTCTAAAATTATTCTATACACATGAGCATCAAAAGATTGATATCATTGCTCAACAAATTCTCAAGTGATAATACGGTCGACTTATTTACAAACTTATTTGTTAACTTCTACCAAGATATTGGTATATGAGATTGGATGTGTTGACTCGAAGATCTTCAATGATCAATGATGGGTGCATTTCGCCCGTGTAATTAATACTATTTAACTTGATGTTTTGTTTGATCTTAAAAGTTTTAGGATGTTTTGATGTCTATTTTGTTATAGGTTAGGTGAAATGGTGAAAAAGTCGAGTTTTGGTGTAATTAGAAGTCAAGGAGCAATGATGATATGAACCAAGGGCATAAGGACTTGGAAACATGCAAATAAGCTAAGAAACCAGGAAAATAAGGAAAATGGGCAGAGAAAACAACGCCTAGGGGCCATGTCCAATAGCGCCTAGGCACCACTTAACCAAGAGAAAACAAATTTCAACAGAACAAGCAATGCCTAGGCGCTTCCTGACCAGCTCCTAGGCACCACAAAGGCTAGAATCATAGATGTCCCAGCATCACTTAGGCATATTGCGCCACGGAATTTAAGGTTAATTTTGATTCAAAAAATCCCAAACAACCGAAACTCAAGATAGACATTGAAAGGATACAACCTTTGAGAGGATTTTGAAGCACGATGTAACGGCGGCGAGTCTAGAGAACAAAGCAATTGAAGGAAGAGATGGCGAGAAAACAAATTGATTTAACTCCCAAACATTTTTTCTCTTTTCTTCTCCATATTTATAATTATGAACTTATGTTTTCCTTATTTTTAAATCATGAACTTATTCATTCATTATTGGGATTGATGTAATTTATACTCGATACTATGTTTTGATTTTCAATACATATTTCTCTGGGGTTTTCTTCTAAGTTTAATTGTGTTATTTGTGCTTAATGCTTTTAATTAACTATTCATTTATTGAGAGAGAGAATTTTGAATGTGATCATAGAATTTTGAATGTGTTATTTGTGAATTTCTTGGTTTTTTTTATTTGGAATAGAGATATTGGCATCGAAATATAGGAATGATTTCACTCGGCACTCGAGACAGGGAGTAGAAATATATTAGGGTTCTTTGTTTATAAACTCAAAAAATCAATTGCAGATAAATAGAGAATTAAGAGACGTAGTTGATAGTTAGATGAAATCAAAACTTAGGCTCTTCTCATATATTTTTAATCCTTAAGAATTTGCATTCTATAGTTGATTTAGTCAAATTTTCAATTTAAATTTACTTAAATTACATTGATCCCATTAATTCGATCGTCTTGATAAAATGAGGATTAATATAATTAGAGTAAATAGTAGAAATATTTATCAATCCCTGTTGATTCAACATCCTAACTCATCGTTATATTATAAAATTTGATATCATGCGCTTGCTGTACAATTTCAACTAACAAGGTTTTGGCACCGTTTTCGGGGATTGATTGATTTTATTTTCACAAATATTATTACTAAATAGCCTTGGTTTTAGTTTAGACTTCTTCATTTTCTTATTGATTGTTTGTTGGTGTTTTAGCTGTTTATTTGAAGATAGAGTAGTTTTGAATTACTACATTTTGATCCTAAGATTGAAAGAACATTTAGGAGATTAAAGGCTATAAGAAGAAATGAAATCGATGCAATGGTAGCCAACGAAATCCAACAAAAGTGAGCTATTCGAGATTATGTCTGTCAAGTTGTTAATGACAATTACACTGGTATTGCGCGTCAAACTATTGCTGCAAATAACTTTGAACCAAAGTCTGGACTGATTAGCATGATGCAGCAAAATCAGTTTGGAGGATCTACATTAGAAGATCCAAATGTTCATCTTGTCACCTTGTTGGAGACCTGTGATACTGTGAAAATAAATGGTGTTACTTAGAAGATGCTGAGGCATGGTTATCAGAATTCGATGCAGGTTGAGATTTTTACAACGAATTGTCAGAAACGAACAATAGTTGATGTTGATGCATGGGTTTAAGCGTGAAAATGGCCACAAATTTATCAATGGCCAAGTGAGCGTTCAAGTGTGAAAATGGCTGGTTGTCTTCATGAGTGGATCCCAATACTGCTATTACATCTCAAGTTCTATCGCTTACTACCCAAATAGCTGCATTGGCTATACAGGAAACTCAATAAAAAGTAGATTCTACTATAGCTGCTTCTACACCACACCAAGAGACTGATGTGGAGAATAAGCAGGTCTAACAAGTAAACAATCGAAATTTCAACCAAAGAAGATATTACTCATCAAATTAATACCATCCAGGGTTGCAAAATCATGAAAGTCTCTCTTATGATAACAACAGGAATGCGCTCCGACCTCCATTTGCGTCCAATAATCAAGCTTCTGAAGGGGTTCGTCATGAGAAGAAGATATCTTGGAAACCTTTATTTCGTAGACTAGGGCAATATTCAACAAGGACGAGTTAGGTTTGGACAATATTAAGGCTCATATAAGCAACATGGGGACCCCGATGAAATCTCTTTAAGGTACATATTGATCACTAGCTACTACAATAAATTCTCAACCGAAAGGGAAGTTTCCAAGGGATACAGAGGTAAATATGAAGGAGCATTTTTAAGGCTATCACCTTGAAAAGTGGTAAAGAAATTGAAGATAGCAAGCCTAAAGAGGCTATGCTTTCTTCACATGATTCCAATCAAGAGGAAAAAGAACATGTTGCAGAGAGGCATGATGAGGCAAAGAAAACAGAGAACGCTCCTCGGCCCAAATCAATTTCATTTTCACACAATCTACCAAACATAAAACCATCATTCCTATATCCGTAGATGTTCCAAAAGAAGAAGCTTTGTGCAGAGTTTGCCAAGTTCTTGAATATTTTAAAGAAAATTCATATAAACATTCCTTTTGCAAATGTGATCTGAGGGTTAGCATCAACTTAATAAAGACATATTCAAGAAGTTGGATTTTGGGAAAGTGAAACAGACAACCATCACTTCACATCTTCCTGATAGATCTCTCACATACCCACTGGGGATCATTGAAGATTTGTTGATTAAAATTGATATATTGATTTTTCCAGCTGATTTTGTAGTGTTGGACATGGAAGAAGATCAAGAAATACTATTAATTCTTAGTCGGCTATTTTTGACAACTGGTAGAGCTGATTGATGTATAGGGAGGATAGTTGGCACTATGGGGGTTAATGAAGAAGATGTCATGTTCAATATATACCAAACCATGAAATTCCTTGAAGCATCGCTACTTGTCATAGGATTGACTTTATAGAAGCCATGGTAAGTGAAGAAGATTTCTTTCAATCACAAATATCAAGGGAATCAGTCTAATAGTATGTACAAGATCTTTATGGAGGACTTCTACAAGAAGCCGTCTATTGAGCACCAAAGAAGATTGAATCCAGCAATAAAAGAAGTGGTATGAGCAAAGGTGTTGAAATTTCTAAAGGTCGGGATAATATTTGCTATTCAGACGCTTCATGGGTTACAAGTAGTACCCAAAAAAGGTAGGATGACAGTGATCAAGAATGACAATAATGAGCTACAAGAACGATGGTAACTAGTTAGAGAGTATGTATTGATTACATGAAGCTGAATATGCGACAAGGAAAAATCATTTTTCACTCTCCTTCATTGATCAAATGCTCTCATTTGGTAGTTTACTCTTATTACTATTTCTTAGACAGGTATTCTATGTATGATTAAGATTACAATAGCACTTGAGGATCAAGAGAAAACTACAATCACATATGGAACATTTACTTTTTGACGTATGTCGTTCGATTTGTGCAACGCTCTAGCCACCTTTCTGAGATGTATGGTGGCAATACTTGCATACATGGTAGAGGAGATCATGGACTTATTCATGAATGATTTCTCTATTTTTGGCATGTCTTTCGATTGTTGCCTGGGAAAAGTGCCATTTCATGGGACAAGAAGTGATTAAGCTAGGCCACCATGTTTCAGCTAAAGGACTTGAAGTTGGTAGAGCAATGATTGCTACAATAGAGAAACTGCTACCACTTACAAATGTCAAAGGAATTTGGAGTTTCTTAGGACACGTTGGGTTCTATAGAAGGTTTATTAAAAACCTTTCGAAGACTGTTAAACCTCTTTGCAATCTTCGGGGAAAGAGATTCATTTTATTTTTGATGAAAAATTCTTAAAGGCTTTTGAAACAATCAAGGAGAAATTGATTATAGTTCTAATCATGATATTGGAGTAAACCATTAGAGGTAATGTACGATGCCAGCGATTTTGCAATTGGAATAGTACTAGGACAACGATGTGACAAAATATTTCGAGCCATTCATTACGCTAGCAAAACTTTGAATGGAGCTCAATAGAACTACACCACAACAGAAAAAGATATGTTAACAGTAAGACTTGCTTGTAAAAAATTTCTACCCTACCTTATTAGCACCAAGGTATCTACACCAATCGTGTAGTGATTCGATATTTGTTTGCAAAGAAGGATGCAAAACCTCGATTGGTTCGATGAATGCCTTTACTACTTTGATGCCAAAACTCGGGATAAGAAGGGTAGTGAGAATTGGCTGATCATCTGTCAAATTGGGAAATGAAGAAATGAAAGATAAAAATCCAATCCAAGAAACTTTTCCCGATGAGCTCCTCTTAGCAATTTGAACTAAAATTTTAAGGTATGATGTATTGTCAACTACTTAGACTACGGGAAGATACAACCAAGTATGACTTCTCAGAAAAAGTTCTTGTATGATGTAAAGTCATAGTGTGGGATGACTTGTTGCTATTCAAGAGTTGCACAAATCAATGATAAGAAGATGTGTCCCTATGGAAGAAATACAGTCAATTATGCAATAGTGCCATTCTTCATCTTATGGTGACGTACAGTCAATTATGCTTTACTTTCTTCTCTTCGGAGTAATAATGACAATCAAATACATGCTCAACTTTTC
>CAIGRF010352691.1:4193-24297 GCA_903798235.1 Fraxinus ornus | reverse complement strand
ATATATTTAATTTCGACGAGCACACAAAATCCATTTTGTAAATTAATCTCAAAAATGATTTCTTAATTTCGGCCTAATTTCCAAGGTTCAATTATGAAACATGTCCAATAGGAAGGATCGAGCATGTTGGAAATGCCGTTTTGAGTGTAACAACCAGTTTGTGTAAAACTTACCCTTAAAAAATCAGTTTATAAAAGGAAGACGTCTAAAGTGCTTATAAACCTGCAAAGTAAGCCTTACAATTACAATTAGGTTATTACATTTCCACTCTTCAGAATCTATACCCACTGTCACTTTGGTTTTCTCAAGAACCAGTCTGCAAGTAGCTCTCTCTAATTCGTCTTGTCTAACAATTATTTTGATTAGAACTTGATCGTAAATCGACTTATAAAGACGAGTTCAAAATGTTTATAGACCTACTACGCAGATGTGTTCAAATGCAATAATAATAAACTTCGGTGATTGCACTGTACATGTAAGAAAAATAATTTAGTGTGTGTATGGTAGAAATTAAAATCGGATTAAAATTGAAAAATTAGTCGTTATTGTTGACTTTTATTAGACGTTTGAGACCCAATAACGATTATATTTTCAATTTTAATTGGAATCGAACACGCCATAGATGATTCTGAAATTTCACACATACTTTAGTGACCATACGTGTAGTCGTGTACACATAATTAGCACGGTTTGGCTCTTCACTATTTAGCTTTCCTAATACGGCGTCGTAAAATTGTCAATGCAGCACCGTTATAGCGCAAATCTTACTGTGCTGCACCTCTGCAAAATCCAAGATCCACCATCAATTCCTAAGGAAAAAACCCAACTTCCAGGTCGAATGTTTTACTCTGAAAATTATTTGATGTTTCTATTCCATTTTCTTGAGTTTTCATTTCTTTTCTCCTAGATAAGCATGCATATTCACAGATGTTTACGGAATCTAGTTCAAGAACGACAATTTGTCGTTTCTAATATATAAAGATTAAATTTGTTTATTGTTTTCAGATCTGGGCAGTTGTGAAAACGGAGAAATAGGCAAGTGGGCTTGTGTAATTCTGTGTTATGATTGATCGAAATGTCAGATAATCATGTAGGAGAAGGCCTTTTAGCTGGGGAAGATGGAGACTCAAGGGGGGTTTCCCCTCCTGGGTCCCCTAATCGTACCGCCGAGAGTGCTGATAATTCAGTTAACCAGGTGCTCACTGATGAATTTTTTCCATGTTAATTCGGTGATTTATTTATTTATTCATTTATTCTGTGGTTAGAATGATGTGCATATTCATATTTGTAATCATTGCCTCAACTTTGGTAGAACGTTTCAATGAATTCCTTGAACCTGGAAATGTTTCTTTGAGTTCTCTGACAGGGAGGGCCCATCAAAAGTGGAGCTTTCTTGCAGTTTATACGACAAAACATACAATTATATATATTGTGAATTAAAGTGTTGTCGAATTGTAGGTTGCTTGATGTATCTCAGTAGATTGTTGGTTTTGAGAAGTTCTAGAACCATTCATCTGGGTGTTTTGAACTAGGAATATGTACTTGAACTAGTAAAGTGATATTCATATGATACTGGAAGATGGGGTGATGGTTAGATTTGATGTTCTTATCCCTGAATTCCTGGATAATCAAAGATGAGACGGGACCTTATATAACTGGATTGCGTGTATTACTTTTTTTGAATAACTTCAATCAGTATTTTGTTTCCCAACACTCTTGATATGCAGGTGGATCACGCAGACCAAACTAATGGGATCACCCTGGATTCTGTCCAACAAGATCCAAATGGCACAAGGGTAGCAGAAGATGGAGGAAGGGAGGACATGTTTGTTGATTGCCCAGATGACATAGAAAGTTCTGAGACTCAACAGACTTCAGAGGAAAAGGATGATACAAAGGACACCCAATTCAAAGAATCAGATGGGATCAAAATCCAGAATTTGACTACCGAGATGGAACGGTTGCATGATATGCATGAGAAGAGTGTTGCGGAGAAGGATGGAATTGTGCAAGGATACGAGGTTCAGTTCTTGACATATTAGTACAGTTTTACCCTTTTCATATCCTTGTATTGGTCTAAATGTGAATTCCACTTTCCATGCAGGAAGAAAGAGCAGCACTTTTGAGAGAACTTGCTCATCTTTGTCTTCAAGCCAAGGGTTTAAATGAACAACAGTTACCACCTAGTGAAAATGGAGGAGGATTGGTTGAGGTTTCTGGGGCCTCGTTGCTTGAGATAATAAGTGAGTGCTCTAAGTGCCTTGGCAGTGCTCTGGAAGATCGTTTGGAGACTGAGGGAAAAATTAGAGACCTGCAGTCTATACTAAATACGAAAGATCAGGAAATTGATCTCCTCAATGCAAAGGTTGCTGAAATATCTGAATCAAGCCATGTTGTTCAGTCTGATTTAACTTCAAAACACGAACTTTTGTCTCAATCATATAAGGCTCAGCTTGAGAAGGATCGACGTATAGAGGAAATTACAAACAGGATAATAGCATCCCTTTCTGTGACAGTGCATGAACAAGAGTCTATGGACGGGTCACTTGAAGTAAAAATCTCTCAAGCTGAGAAGAACATCACACATCTTATTGAAAGGAATAATATATTCATTTCTGAGATCGACTGTCTTAGAGTGTGTCTTGCTGAGGTTGTACCAGATCTCAATGTACCCGATGAAATTGGCATTTTCTTTGCTGCACGTGATAAATTGCTTGAATTAAGAAAGAAGGAAGAGAGTTTGTGCCAAAATCTAAGCCATTTAGAAGAAGAAAATAGAAAGTTGGCGGAACAACTTGATGAACACAAAGTAATGATTGAGAATGCAAATGGACAAATTGGAAGACTAAGTGCAGAAGTTGAACAGGAGAAGACCAAGTACTCTAATACCAAGGAGAAACTTAGTTTGGCTGTGACAAAGGGGAAGGCATTAGTACAGCAGCGAGACTCGCTGAAGCAATCATTGGCTGAGAAAACAAGTGAGGTGGAAAAATGTTTGATTGAACTGCAAGAAAAGTCAAGTGCTCTCAAGGCTGCAGAAAGAAGTAAAGAGCTGTTGGCAATAAGTGAAAATTTGGCTGCTTCTCTGCAGGAATCTCTCATACATAAGGACACAATCATTCAGAAATGTGGAGAAATATTAACAGAGTCTGCTGCAATGGAAGAACTACAGTCAACAGATATCGTCGAGAAACTCAGCTGGCTTGCAGATGAAAGGAAATCATTGAAGGCTATATCCCTGGAATACTATAAATTGACCAATGCCTTGTCATCATTTGATTTCCCAGAAACAATGCTATCTAGTGCATCTGACGTCCGTGTCCACTGGCTTGTGGAATCATTTTCTCTGTCCAGAGAAGAAGCTGTAAAGTTAAAACATGAGATAGAAGAAACAAAAGTAGCTGCAAATAATGAGATTGATCTCCTAACTGCTTCACTTTTGGCCGAAACACAGGAGAAAAGTTATCTTCAAGCAGAACTGGAGGATTTAAGAAACAGATCTGAAACAAATGAGATGTTACAACATGAGGTAGCTGCAGCAAAAAAAGCTGCAAATAATGAGATTGATCACCTAAGCTCATTACTTTTGGTAGAAACACTGGAGAAGACCTATATTCAAGCGGAGTTGGAGGATTTGAGACACAAATATGAAGGGATCGTACAAAAGGAAAATCAGATTTCGTTAGAGAAGGATAGGCTGGTGAATATGTTGCTGGATGCATCTGGAATTGAAAAAATTTATCATGAAGAGGTTTGTAAGGAGCTACCCGACAAGACTGTAATCATTGACAAATGCATTGCCAAGATGAAAGAAGACTCCAGCCATCCTGAATCTTCTCAAGTGGAAGTGGAAATTTTTGAAAGCTTCCAGAGTCTTCTGTACATAAGAGATCAGGAATTAAGGCTATATGAACTAATATTGGCAGAAGATGTATCAGATAAAATTCAGTTGAATCGTCTCTCAAATGAGTTGGAAATGGTTACTCAAGAATTCAGTGCACAAAAAAATGAGAAGGCTGTTCTGCAAAAAAAATTTGAACTGTTGGAGGAGAAAAATGCTCTTTTGAGAGAAAAGTTGTCTACGGCAGTCAAAAAAGGCAAGGGGCTTGTCCAAGAACGTGAAAACTTGAAAGGAGCTTTGAATGAAAAGAACTCTGAAATTGCTAAGTTGAAGACTGAATTACAGCAGCAAGTATCCAAATTCGACGAATGCCAAGATCAAATCGGTAAATTAATACTTGAAGTGGAGCGCATTCCCCAGTTGGAGGCTGATCTTGTTGCTATGAAGGAACATGGAAATCAACTTGAGCAGTTCTTAGTAGAGAGCAACAGTATGTTACAAAGAGTGATAGAGTCAATTGATAGCATTAAACCTTCAGTTGATTTGGTTTTTGAAGAGCCTGTAGAAAAGATAAAGTGGATTGCTGGATATGTTGGTGAATGTGAAACTGCAAAGATGGAGGTGGAACAAGAATTGAGGAAAATAAAGGATGAAGCAATTTCTTTGGCCAGCGAGTTGTCAGAAGCTCAGACAATGACAAAGTCACTAGAAGATGCCTTATCAGTGGCGGAAAACAAGATGTCTCTGCTCCTTGAAGAAAAGAAAGAACTAGAAGTTGTTAAGACACGTGTGGAGGATGAATTGCAGAAGGCAATGGAGGAAGCTTCATCTCAAACAAGCAGATTTGAAGAGGTTCATTCTAGTATAAGATCACTTGAAGATGCTTTGTCATTAGCGGAGAACAATATTTCCAAGCTCATGAATGAGAAGGATGTGGCTCTAGAAAGTAGAGTTATTGCAGAAGAGCAGTTACAAAAATTGAAGGAGGAGTTTTCTATTAATACTAGCAAACTCTCTGGAGCTGACATCACTATACGAGCCCTTGAAGATGCATTGTCCCAGGCACAGAAAAATGTTTTGCTGCTAACTGAAGAAAACAGTAAGGCACAAACTGGCAGACTTGATTTGGATAATGAGATGAAGAAACTCAAAGAGGAAGTTGATTTACAGGCCAGTAAGCTTGCTGATGCCTCATTAACTATCAAATCATTAGAGAATGCATTGTTGAGTACAGAAAATAACCTGGCTGATCTTGTTAATGCAAAGAAAGATGCCGAAAAAGAGTCCTTAGTTCTTAATTCCAAGTTGAATGCTTGCATGCAAGAGTTGGCTGGAAAAAGTGGTAGCTTAAAGAATCGATCTCTGGAGCTCGCTGGACACATTAGCCATCTTCAGATGCTTGTTAAAGATGAGAGTTTGTTGTTAACACTACAAAAATGTTTTGAGAAAAAATTTGAGAGCCTAAAGAAAATGGATCTTTTGCTTATAGAAATAAAGGATTCTTTTCATGAAATGGATTATGATGTGCTTCCAAATGGCCCTGTCATGGAGGTATATAATTTATATATATATATATATATATTATTGAATGGACATGATTTGTATCTTTCTGACAGCCCTCTTGAACTCTCTTACACGCACATACCCAGCCACAGATACACATCCAATTTTTTTCTGTATGTTGTGTGCCTCGATGTCTATGTACAAGCTATGTATGTGTGTACATCTAGGTAATATAAGCTTTTTTCTTGTTCATCCTGTGATTTATGTATTGCAAGGTTTTTTTGACAATGTCCTTATTGAAGATTTTGCTTCTTTTTTACCTGATGGTCTCTGCATGTTTCCCATTTTTGTAGGATGATTTGCCTATTTCATCTACTTTTCCATCTAGCTTTGATAATGTTTTGAACGTGGAAATGGTTGATGGTGTAGTGAATCCAACAGATGATGAGAATATGTTGTTACATATTGGGAAATTGGTTGAAGGATTTTATTTGAAAGGCAAGATTGTGGCAGATAAATTTGATAACTTATCTAAATGTATGGATGCGCCAAATGCAGCAATGTTGAGAAAATTAGACGTAACGAAGGACAGGATGATAATGATGATTGAGCTTATTAAATCTTTGAAAAAGAGAGTGAAGGATATGGAAACAGATAAGCAAAGACAAGAGAACGCTATAGACTCGTTGGGAAGTGATATTAGAATTCTATTCTCTGCTTGTGCTGATGCCACTCGAGAACTGGAGTTGGATGTTAAGAACAATGTATTGGAATCGAGATCTGTCCAAAAGTTGGTAAATTTGGATGACAACATATCCATGTATCCAGGAACAGTTGGTGAAGACGAAGCAGCAGCACTTGTTAGTGACAACTGTGCGAAGACAGCTGAGAAGCTGTTATTTGCTGCTAGACAAAGTCGAGATATAAGTAAAAAGTTTCAGGATGCAATAAATAAGTTGGTAAATTCAATTGATGATATGCAGAATAAATTGGAAAAAACCGAGCTAACTAATGATGAAGTCTTGAAAGAAAGAGATATAAACAGAGACAGAATCTTTAAGTTGGAGACTGATCTGGAAGCCAGGCAAAACTTGTGCAATGAAATGTCATTTGAGCTAGAGAATTATAGGACAGAAGAGGCTACAGTCAAAGAGAGAGAAGCAGATTTTTCATTTGTTGATGCTACTATATTATCACAAGTTCGAGGTACTTTCTGTTGACACGTTAGTTTAATGCCATTTACTGCCTTTCTATCTCTTTTCTGTTTTTCTTTTCCTTACCCTTAAAATTTAGCCCTGCATGTCTTTTCTCTTTTTCAGAATTGGAGGTTTCTCTCCTATCATCATCTCAAATGAAATCACTCTTTGATAAGATAAATGAGATTGAAGTCCCTGAGTCTGCATTTCCAGTAAAAGAGGTAGAGCTCCATGATTCAGTCGATGTAAGGAAGCTGTTCTATGTATTAGATAGTTTTAATAAATCACAGCAGAAGGTAAGCTCACTGTCTCACGAAAAAGAAGAGCTTCAGTCTGTTCTTGATGAACAGGTTCTTGAAATTGAACATCTGAAAACTGAAGTTGAATCTCACATGAGAAATGAGAAAGGTTTGGAGAATATAAAGAATGAGCTTGTAGAGATTGAAACAGGCTTGAAGAATATTGTAATGAAGCTTGGGGGTAATGAATTTATTGATGATTATAAAGTAGGTGGTGCGGCATGGCTATTACCTGTACTTGATAAGCTGGTTATGACCACAATTCTGGAATCTGAAAATTTGAAATCTAAAAGTGATGAGCTTAAAGCCAAGCTTCTTGGGACACAACAGGTTGTGGATGTCTTATCGAGCAAAGTTAAATTACTAGAGGATTCTAATCAAGCTAGAAATTCTTCGTCAGAATCAGGCCAAGAAAGAGGAATCTCCACAGCTTCCTTGCCTACTTCATCAGAGATAAGCGAAATACAAGAAATGGTAAATTTGGTTTCACTTCTTCGATATATTGAACTGATACTGAGGCACTGTTGTCATTCGTGAATCTTTTAATTGGCGGTCAGAGAAGGATATTATTATATTTGTGCATGATGTCTTTACCGTCAAATTTTACAGTGATATTCACCTGGTCTGCATTATTGAATTAGTCTATTTTACTGTTCAATCTGACTATTTGTTTTATTCATATCTATTCTAGCATAGATCGTAACCCCAACCAAGAAAGAAAAAAGGGGCACTAAAATTGTTAGTTAACTCCTGTAGGGAGCGCTTGGTAAGAGTAACATTTTACCCCCTGTTCCGTCTGCTGCTCATGCGCGAACCTTGAGGAAGAATTCAAGTGATCAACTTGCTATTGATATTGATTCTGAATCTGAAAGATTGGTTAACAAGAAGGAAGCTGATGAAGATAAAGGTAATTGGTTTGAAAATATATACTCGTGCATTTGGGATGCAATATTATATTGGACACTAGAAAAAACGATATTTTAGCTTAGCTTTCTTCTTTAGTACTATTGAGTATTGTACATTCCACTTCACTAAACAAGACGAGACAAGACTGTACGAAGTCTGAAGGTTGTAATCAAAACTCTTGTTTTGCAGGCCATGTGTTCAAGTCTCTTAATACATCGGGTCTCGTTCCAAGACAAGGAAGAACAGTTGCAGATCGAATTGATGGAATCTGGTAAAGTGCTAACGCTGGTGATCTCTAGCATGTTTGGCCTAAATAATTCATATTTAGACTTATCTTTATGGTTCTAATGCATATTTCTGATTTATTCAGGGTGTCTGGTAGTCGAGCTTTGATGAGTCGTCCGAGAGCAAGGCTAGGTCTCATTGCTTATTGGCTTGTCTTGCATATTTGGCTGCTGGGTGCCATTTTGTAACAAATCCAAGGCCAAACAACAGTAGTTCCAAATATTTTACTCAATTTGTAAAAATAGATATATTTCACATTATTATTTTTTTCATTTTACACCTTTCAGTTCGTTGAAAATGTTTTTTTTTTTTTGGTGTTATTCCCAATTTGATTCTCTGCAATCAAATATTAGGGATTCAGAGGATTAGTATCTTGTTACGTTATACAGATTCTGCTGCTGTTATATGTAACATGATAAAGGCATTATTTTTGCCAATAAAAGTTTGGATTTACTGCCACATTTAAACCTTTTTGCTGCCTATTCTTGGAGCTTCGGTATTATGTAAATGCTTCTTGTAGATTCATACATGAAGGTACTCTCTTGATCAAGCTGTCCGGCTGCCCTGGCTTTGGACGGCCTGGCACTTTTCTGGCCGGATCAGGTCTGTGATGCTCATGTCACGGGCCTGGCAGTCGAGAGAGGTGGTTTGTATCGGGTCTAGCTCTTTAGGCCACACTGGAAAAAATAAAGTGTTAGGTCTGGTGACCTGGCAGGGACGAGTCTTGTTTTCTAGGCCGCCTGGCTCGCCCAAAATCGAAGGCCATGCATGGTCTTTGTCCTGGCAGCTAAACTCAATTTACATAAAAAATCTTGGCCAGAGTTAAATTAGAACTGCAAATGTGATATTCATGTGAAAAAAAAAAAAGGAACATTGAAACTTTCAGTTTATGTTAAAAGAATGTGAAATTCAGATACTTGATAACACGATCATCGTGGGACCTATTGACTAACTGACATTACCTGTCGGCTTCTTAAATGGATTGGCCTTGAAAACCATATGTGGTTCTGAATTGATCAACGATCTAAAACAGATTTTTATTCATTCCTTTAGTTAAGTTTAGAAATTAAACAAAAATTTTTATTTTAACCCATAAAGTTTTTAACAATTTCTCTTGAAATTCATCATCAAAGTCTTCATTGTCTTCTTGGTGAGTTGTTTTCTGAGAATATAAGGTTGTATTCACAAGAAGGCTATGCAGAGCACAGAATGCTGGTCGAGGATAAGATACTGCAATCTACAATTACCGGCAGCTTTTCCACTTTTTCATGTTAGTTCTCTCTCTGCGGTCACTATTTAGTTTATATTTTCAAATATTTTCTTTATTTTGAACTGAAAATTCATTGTTTGTTATAGGTTTTAGTTAGTAATCTGACTGGTAAAATGTTCAAAATTTGATCAGGTAGAAAAAGGGATATATGTGGCCACCGTAGTTTAATGAAATTCTCCATCAGATTATGCCGTGTGAGTTATAAATTTTGGGCATATTTAATTTGATGCATTGAATATGACTGAACAGTACAATGAGTGAGACTATCTCTATGTAATACTAATACCGTCGAGTATTGTCCAATCATCCGACCAAACAAGACAGTTTTTGGTTCTCTTTCATGTCTGCTCTTGATTTTTTGTTCATCTTTTCGTCCAGGGAGATAAAGCTAATGTAAGGGTTTTTGCCAGTCAGAAACAGAAGAAGAGTTCGAGAAGATTAGTTAAAATACAAAAGGGTAAAAATATACAGCCAGACGAAAGCGGTAGTCTAGAAATTGAGTCGGCTTCAAGGGATGGTCGTGTTCAAGATGACATTTTGACTTCGTCTTCTGATAATTTAGATGTTCAGAACTCATTTACGATACCATCAAGGACTGCTGTGCTTCAAGCATGCACTGTCACTTCTTGTTTGATTGGCGCGTTGGGTATTTTAATCCGGCAGGTACACTTTTCTCAACGAACTTCACAAGGAATTGTTATATTATATACTCTTTTTTATTGCGTTAACTGATTCAATGAATCATTAGGCATTATCTGTACATGTCGTATAGAAATTTATGTAATGGTTGAACCTGTAGGTTTCTCATGTTGCATCGACAGAAGGATTGCCGATCATTGACTGCTTGAAAAATATAACCTGTAAGACTGAGTAAATATCTTCCCTTCTTTCATTGCTATTGAATCGTGAGGTGGTTGTGTTGGACTGCATAGATTCTACTCATGTCTCACCTAATTATTCGAACTTCTCTGGCTGGCTGGTTTTGTGTGCATTAGAGGCGTGAAAAAACTTGTACTCCTTCGATCTCCCTGGAAATCTAGGTTGATCAAATTGTTCATTGAGTATAGATTTCTCTTTATCATATCCCTAAAATGTTGCTGACTTGCTCATTGAAAGCGATCGAAGTTCATGGACAAGAATGTTGTTTCTTCATCTAACTTCACTGTTGCATCATTACATGCTTTAGTTCCAACTCAAAGCTTGTAATAATCTTCGGTTACTGTGTGAGATGAAGTGTCCAAATTAGTATTGTATTATTTTGTACGGTTATCTCGATCATTTTTTTTCTTGTGCAGTTAGCTTCGAATTATCACATTTAGTGTTAATTACGGAACTAGTTATACTGGTATCCTCGTGCCGTTACTTGTTATTGAAGACATGGCCAGATTTTGCAAAGTCTAGTGAAGCTGCTAATCGGCAGGTTTCTCCATTCATTCTGTCCTTTTGGTTTTAATTCTTTTCTGTCTGTGCTATACGATTATTATAAGGAAGAAAATGAAGCTAAAATCTGTACTCTTCGTTTCCAATCGTTTCTTCTCAGACGAGTGGGCATCTTGCGCGGAAGTGATTACGTCTAATTATGTTCATCGCCAATTGCAGGTTCTTACTTCACTAGATCCTCTGGATTACATAATTGTGGCGTTTCTTCCTGGAGTTAGTGAGGTGAAACTTGTTATCCTTTAAGTGAATTCATTACAAATACAGAACATGGTTTTACATTGGAACTAATGTCGAAAACTACTTCGGATTCTTGGATTTTTGTAGGAACTTCTTTTCCGTGGCGCGTTATTGCCTCTTTTTGGTGGCAATTGGACGAGTATCTTCGCAGTTGCAGCGTTATTCGGGATATTGCATTTGGGAAGTGGTCGAAAATACTCCTTTGCAGTCTGGTATTTCCATAATTTCTAACATCCTCCCATGTGATTTACACGCATTTAGCCCATGTTTGACGGTCATTATTTGAACTCTTTTTTCTATATACTTATTTTTAACCACCAATCATACTATATATATAAAATTCCCGCACACAATTTCCCAAAAACAAAGACGACGTCAAAATCAATGTAAAGGAGGAGTCTACATTTAGCGTTAATGTCCAACCACATTAACACAATAAATACTGCACGTAAACTCAAAATTTTTTCCTACCTTTTAATCATACATTCCCCTAAAAATCACTATTCAAAACGTTGTTTCTCAAATAATGGTTGTCAAACAAGGGCTAATTCGCTCCAAGAGGATGTGTTGTACTCATATCTAATGTGGCATGCACGTGACTAGCATAAAAGGGTCCCACAAAAGTCGGGACCTAAGTCTCGAACTAATGACCCAAGTGTTAGTTCGGAAAATCTTATAAAGTGGGAACTGTTTAATATAATGTGAATGTGTTTACAGGGCAACATTTGTTGCAATTGCATATGGTTATGCTACGATTTTATCTTCAAGTGTTATTGTACCAATGGCTTCTCATGCACTTAACAACTTAGTCGGAGGCATCATATGGCGTTACACAATGCAATCACCTAAACAAATCGAGTAATCGCACCTGACTCTTCCATATATGTTCGCTTTGTATTGATTTTTGGATGGACTTAAGTAGGGAGACATCTTCACCTTCTAGAATTTCTTCTCACGAGGATTGAACCCCATGCTGGCGAAGTTGAGTCTTGAAAAAAAAGTGTATCTCGACCTGCAATGTTTGAGTATGCCGCTAAATGATTTTTTTATTTTTTTTCTTTTTTTGTTATTGTAATGGTACATTATGAGTTGCAAAAAATTGCCATGTTTTTCTTCTTTTATCTTCTTCAATTTTGTTGTGTCTCGTCTAATGAAAGTCAACAATAACGGCTAATTTTTTTAATTTTAATCCGATTTTAATCTCTACCAAACGGGCTTTACGTAAGATAATCAATTTTATTTAATAACAATAATTTAGATTGTTTTGCAGTCCAAAAATTATAAACACCAAATCAAATTATAGATTCAAACAAACCTAAAATATTTATGGCTTTTTTATGAAGAAAGAATTAACCTAAGTTGTAATTATTTTACGGGTTTATAGAAGTTGTTTTACTTTAGTTACCCCTTACAACTATGACAAGTTGATATCGAAATCTCTTTAAATGAACTAGCTAATCACTCGTCTCAGTTGAGCTAACCTTGTAAAGCATTTACTTTCCCATAACTCACTGTGTGAATATCGACTTGCGCTACGAGATTAATTATCAATGAAATTTCTTACATTCCAAACATGGACTAGTTTGATTTCTTTGAAGTGACAAAAGCAAGAATGGAAATCCATTAATAGATCCAAAAACTTGAAATACTCGTTAAAAAATTCATTTAAGGGTCAAAGAAAGAGAACGCATTGTTTGACTCGAATTATCTTTTACTGATTGTGTACTGGACATTTCTACAAACAATTGATGAACATTCAAGCAAGCTTCCGAACGTAGAAAATGGTGAGCTGCGCAGTGGAAGGAGGCTGCCCGAGCGACTACGTCGCCATTTCTATCTCAATCCTCTCCATTATCTTGTAATTCCCATTTCTCAGTTCTCATATTTCTGTGTACAAATGGTTTAAAATCGTGGATATATTATGTATGTTTGCCTTATGAATACATTTTTCTGTGTAAGTGGTGAAGATTTAATGGATCTAAGATAAAGTTTTGGAGGAGCAAGTGACTTTATCTTCTTTAGCATGATTTTGATTTACTACGTTTGCAGAAAGGGGATGGAAAGCTAAAGATTAAATCTTTTAACTTGATTAATGTCTTAATGTGAAAAATGAGGTGAAGTTTAACATGGAAATAGTATGCCTGAGGGTAATTGAGAAGTAAACCACTAAAAATCAGATTTTCTATCTACGGCATAATTCTTGTTGGTGGCAGTAAAATGCCTTTGTAGTTACTAATTGGTTAATTTCTGCATCTAACTCTGAAATTTGTTGGATACTAAGAAAATAACCCCTAAAGAGGACTTGTTTCTGTGGGACCAGGATGGGGCGCTAAAGATTGAATCTTTAGTTGTTAACATTGCTCTTGATTGAGTTACCAGTACTAATTGATGGTGGAGAGGGTTTAGAAAGGCAGTACCATATTTGGGTATGGATTAAGCAAAACCCAAGCTGAAGAAACTCTATGCAGAAGGAAAAAAAAAATTTGAGAGAGAACCGCTAAATACTGAGTTTTCTCCTATTTGAAATCTTCCTATGGTGTCTTGTTGAATGTTGGCTGATCGTGTTACTGGTTCAATTTATGAATCATGGTTGGATTAAAAATAAATCAGAATTATTTCTTAAAACAGAAAGATAGTGCAAACATATAACAATCAGCTTAAAAGATGTGTCATAAGTTAAATGTCCTTCAAATGTTTGTGGTTACACTTCCTAGACTTTTAGTTAATATATATTTTTTAAGAATAAAAATGAATAAAGATGATACGGCATTCATGTGCCTGTCTCAATGTATTTGTATACATGTGAATAATATGTATTTGTATACATGTGAATAATTGTTATACTTTAAACTTTTGCATTTAACTCATTTTCACAAACATATATCTGTCTGATGAAGAGACACATATAGTCATTATTTCCACTTGTTAGTGTTATATGACCCCTGCTAATGGTATATATACAATTTCCTTGAGCATGTGTGAAGAATTGTCTTTTCATTACAGGCTTCTTGCCAAGGCGGTTGCACCCTATCTAATTTACAAAATTCCACGGCCTAAAGGCAGTAGCTTTTGGCTTGTAGCAATTCAAGTTCTTGCCAGCTTCAACCTTTTACTGTCACTTGTGGTAAAAGTTTTTAGCCTTATCCTAGATAAACTAAAGCAGCTTTCTTGGTATCTTTGTTCTGGTTCCAAGAGTTAATTTTTCCCCAATAGCCTCATGATTTTTCCCATTTTCCTTGGTATTATTGTGGCCTTTACAGATGGCCCTCAATTTCTTGAAGTTCAAAAGGAGTCATTGGTGGAGTTCTTGCTATATTTGGGCTGGTAATCTTTTAAATCATTGAATTACTGCCTTAGTTTCTTTTCTTCTTGGTTTAGTTGACAACTCTTCCTTTCGCATGGGATTGGTAATTCAAATGTTGATTTTCTCTCAGTCTGGTTGGAAGGTCCACTAGGATTTGGCTTGCTGCTGGGCTGTCGCATCGTACAGGGTTTCCAACTATATAACATATTTGTTAAGTAAGTGAATTTCTTATTTAAGAAAATTAAGTAGGTGGTGCATTAAAATCTCTAAGGACTTGAAGTGATGTTTATTTTTCGTGAAAGAAAATAATTACAGTTTCACTTCATTGATGAGGATGACCATAAGTTGACCACAAGACATGCTGTGAGCAATGTGATGGGAAGAAAGACCCCCTAAAAGTGGATGAATTTATTTCAAAGTTGATATAATTTTTAATGCATAGAAGTATTATATCGGAGTTGATTGTTCCAAAAGGTCAAATCTAGAGAAAATAGTTCCCTTGTGCTTTAGGGAGTTAGGTTCTGTGTCTGATACTCCCTTCTTACCGCTCATGTCCATATAACAAACTTAGCCTACAGTTTTTTTTTCCTTATTTTTCCCCAACCATTAGATATTATCAACAGTAGATGCCCATCAAAATTTTGCATATGATCTTATTAGTTACTTCTGATGCTTACGATGTTTCAGGAGGCGTTTGCCACCCATCCGATCATATATATTTCTTCCACTGGTTCTCTTGCCCTGGATTGCTGGTTCTATATGTAAGACTCACCAAGCCACAATATATATCTAGTCAGTTTTTCTACAGTTACTTTTTTTGTTCTAAGATACTTAAAAGAATCTTTTCGTTCATGGTTCATTTATGCTTGATGCTCGAAAAACGTTTGAATGATAAATGAGTTTATAAGATACAGTTTCCGAGTCAGATGTAAAGTTAGATGGTCAATATATGTAAATGATTCTCGTACCTTAAAAAACAGTTGAGATTTCTGCTGTAGGAGGGTAAGTTTGGTGCACACTTCTTGGGCATTATTAGCAAATTACCCATTCGTTTTCCTTGTGGAACATGTCAAAGATTGGGTTAGCAGTCAAATAATTTAACTGAAATATAATACTTACTGTAGGAACATGAACTTTGAATGCTGTGTGAATGGTGACATACACTAGAAGTAAGGAAAATTCAACATCTTTTTAAAGATCTTTGTCACATAAATCCTTCCTGATATTTAATTGCATATTATTACACAACAAATTTCCAAGTTCTGAACTCTGTAGCAGTTTGGATCCTACGAATTGATTTTTCAACCCACTTGACCATGTGCATAATGTTAACAGGATGAATCTATACTCTCTTTGCAATAGTTTACCTCATTTTTGAACATATTCACTTGGTTGCTAAATTCCATGTTAATTCTTTGTTTTAATATCAAATGTTTCATTGGTGTAGTTATTCACTTAAAAAAACCTCTAAATGACCGTTGCCACATGGGGACTCAGTGGATCGTCCCAGTTATTTGCCTCCATGCATTATATATTGCTGCTTTGGTTGGTTTTACGGGAGCCATTCAACATATAGAGTTCAGATTCCATGAACTCAAAGATCTTTGGCGGGGAATTCTCGTGTCCGCTTGTTCTATTGGTACCAATTAGTTTCTACATTATCACATTGGGTTTGTGAACATGAGATATTCCAAATTGTTCACTTACACGATTTCAAATTATTATTTCTTTCAAGGGATATGGGTGGTTGCTTACGTTCTGAATGAGGAACACGAAGAAATTTCATGGGTTCAAATTGTCTCCAGATTTTTATTGCTAGTTACGGTATGCTTAATACGGAGTATTATTACATGGTCATTCATTGCCTTCAACAATTTTTATATGATTAGGATCTAGGTGCATGCGCCCTTTAATTTCATACTTTTTCAGATGTTTGATTTTTCATTTTTTAACATGATGCATGAATTTCATCTTGTCACTTCTATTTTCACTGTTTTCTCAGACAAGTATCCTTGTGCTGGCTTTCTTCTCTATTTCACTATCTCAACCTCTCGTCTCACTTATGAGCTTGAGAAAAAAGGATCGTCCGGAATACGAGACAATGGGCCGTGCACTAGGTATACCTGATAGTGGGCTAATGTTACCAGAGGAACCAACTCAGTTTGCAAATCCTAAAGAACCTTTGGATAAGCTTCTTTTGAACAGGAAATTTCGTCAGTCATTCGTGGCATTTGCTGATAGGTAACAACTGTAACTATATATCACTTATAAAAATTATGATTTTGTGGTTTCTTACTGGTCTAGAGATGTTGAGTACATCTATTCTCATTTTTTTATTTTTTTTTATTTTTCTTGCTATGTAGCTGTTTGGCTGGTGAGAGTGTCCATTTCTACGATGAAGTGCAACAGCTTGATAAAGTTCCCAATAATGATCATGTAAGAAGAATTTACATGGCACGACATATTATCGACAAATACATAGCTCCAGGTATAATATTTATCACACCTATGATGCAACGACACAGACACGTGTGTCCGACGCCGTCGGATGCGTAGACACGTGATTTTTCAAAAAAATACTAACACGACCATTACCGACACATCTCATTTATATAGTATAAATTTAATTTTGTACTTGTTATTAATTTTTTTGTTGAAATATTTTAAATATGAGTACCTATCTTTTATTTACTAATAAGTTTGAGTTAAAAATATATAGAGCTTGTTTGAGCCCCATTTTTGTCAAAAAAAAAAATCATTTTTGAATAATGAATAGTATATTGATGGGAAATGTGTGCTTAAAAAATAAGGAAATGTTTTGGATTTGCGTGTAATAATATTTTTGAAATGTATGATCGAAATGGAGTCAAAACACTATTCAATAATGCATTTTTTTTTTATCAAAAAAAGGGGCTCAAACAAGGTCATAATATTTCTAATAAAAAAATAAAAATGATTATGGTAGAGTGTATGAGAAGCGTTGGTATCGACATGTGTCCGACACGGACACGCTACTCTAGTTGAAGTATTCGTACTATAGAGTATCACACAATTACATTGACTTTTAGGTGGTAGACTTATTGGGGGGATACGATTAGGGTCGATAGTACTAAGATAGATTAGGAGGTATTTTTCTAATAGGATGTTTGGTGGTGCAATGCCGTATTAAAAGATTGTACAATTAATTAAATATAAAAAAAAAAAAAAAATGACAACATTTTGTTATAAGAAATTTTTAAGTATATAAGTAATTTTTTAACATATAAGTGAATTTTGTACTTGTAAGTAATTCTTCTACATCTAAGTGAATATTTTTACTTATAAGTGATTTTTTTTTTTTTTATATTTATAAGCGAATTTGTCTACAAGTAAATTTTTATAATGCACTGACATAGACACATGACATGTGTCGAACACGTCGACACACGATTTTTTAAAAATACCAACACGATTAAATCTTTAAAAATTTTCATTTATATAACATAAATTTAGTTTTGTACTTTTTTTTTTTATAACCGTGGATATACGGGCCAACTTGCGCGTACCTCGACTATTTTTAGTAATAAATAGTATTTTTATTAATAAATAATTTTTTTATGTTGTTTACTTATAAGTACTTGTGTTTTCCTCATTACTCATTACTCATTACTCCAATTAGAAGTAACAAACAATATGATCTAAACCCACCTAGTAGGATGGTTCTAATTTAATACAGGGTGGATATACTATTCCAATGTCATACTCGTTATCTTAACTATATGAATTCTTTCATAGAGAAAATTACACATAGCCCTAGTTTTTAACTTATCTTTACAAAATCAGATTTTAAATTTATTTTTTAAAAAAAATTAGGTATACCCTAACCACCCACCCATCCCATTCCTTAACCCTAATTCATCTTCTACCCAAACAAAAGGTCGTGGAAATTTCGCCAGCACCTTCCTCATTCTCTGGCTATAGATCACTTCTCCAGTATTGCTGCGTACTGCTGCATCCAAAGCGTAGAGTCACACACAACGACAATGAGCGTCGCGCATGGCAATGGGCATTGCTGCTTAGCCGCATTGTTCCTTCAATCTACCTAGCCGCTGCACTGCTGCTTAGTCGAATTTTTGGGATGATTTTTGTTGGTGGTTTGTAAATGGTGGTGATTAGTGATGGCGCAATGGTGGTGAGGTGGTGTTGTGTTTCGGTGGTGGTGGAGTGGAGTGAGATGGGATGAAGAGCGTTTGTGATCAATTATTTGGGTGATTGTGACCAATAAAATGGGTAATTTGTGACCAATAAATAACATGACCGTTGAAATGAGTAATTTGTGACCAATGATTAATATGTAATCTAAAAAAATATGTGATTGCATAAGTGTGTGTTATTGTGATTTTTGAAACTTTTTTCGCAAGTTTCTTATTTTTGAAAGAATGTCTTGAAACCTTTGTAATTATGTATTTTTCCTCGTTCATATTCATGGTTCAGATTGGAGCGGTAAAATATTTGTTAGGAAACAACTCTTTAAATCTATCACAAATCATAGCATTGGTATCTTCTATGTTGCTCATTATATTCCATCAGTGCCTAGCACTGCCTCGTAACATGAAAGATGCTTATCACTTTATTTACTTCTGAAACTATAATACTCTACTGTAAGCTAGTTAAATAAAAATAATCCGGATATTGTCAACACCAAACACCGTTGTAGGATTATTTTTACCCTGTACAGTGTAATGCGGTTTTCCAAAAACATCCTTATGGTAATACGTATCTTGTAGAATTCTCCTTTCTGTGACTATTGATGAATACGAGGTGTGTTTACCGTATCCAGTTTTATCTCCATGTCCTCGTTAGGTTTTCGATTTGCATATTTTGCTACACAGGTGCAACGATGGAGGTGAACATTTCTCACCGTTGTCGGCAAGAAATTCTATCTACTCTTGATTTAGCACACCCAGATCTCTTCAAAAATGCAGTAAATGAGTTGATGCACTTGATGAAGATGGTTAGTATTTCATACGGCTTGAGTTCTTTTAACTGATTAGGTTCTTACTCGTAACACTCATGTCCTGCCGATCATTCTTGTTTAATTTGTAGAATTTGGTGAAAGATTATTGGTCGTCAACATTCTTTATGAAGCTGAAAGAAGAGGAAAGTATAAGAACTGGAAACCATGAGCTAGAAGAGGTCGGGGGTTGGAATTTCTCACATAGGTTGAGTTCTGTTAATTGTGCTGACGACCCTTTTCACCAAGAACATAGTCCGAACAAGCTGGATTCCGACCTACAATGAGGGAAAACCTCGCACACTTTGGTTCATTTTTACGAAATTTTCAATGCGAGTGCTCATCATGACCGAAGAGGCATCATGACCGAAGAGGCAAAAAGACTGGCTGTTTTCAGGGGATAATCACAGAGAGGAGTGGCGAAGATATACAACTAAGAGGTGTATCAGTGAGATCGAACTTTGCAGCTGTGATGAAGTTGTAAATGCTTCTCTACCAAAGTTGATAATGATCGAGTATAATCCATTCTACCAAACAAGCCACGAGCCGACTTAAACCTAGGGGGGCATCGTCAATAGCAAAGGTTGTTTGAACTTGTAAATTTGTTGTAAATGTATAAAGAAATATTCGCTAGAGACCCCTACACAGAAGGCAATGAAATTTTGAATTGAAGCTACAAATAGACTTGCTCGTTTGTTTGCTCTGTTTGGTAGAAATTCTTCAAAACTTATTTTTACTCCGCTTATTTTCAGGTACATATTTTCTTAATAAGATAATTTTCACGTGGATCATAATTTTTCCCCACTTTTTGATCATATTCTGAAAAAAAA
>CAIGRF010352661.1:33577-46723 GCA_903798235.1 Fraxinus ornus | reverse complement strand
ATTTTATTCGTGATTCAAGATTTTGCAAATGGCCCAGAATTTCGAGACCCCTGTCAAGGCAGAGTGAAGCGTCTTATAGCAGCTATTGATGGTTTTGAGCTGAGAAGGAATTTCTGACTCTCGACCTATACCTCTTTTGGATCAGGCACACCTTTATACATTGTATGAAACTTTCAAGCTTCACCAAATTCTCCTTCAGCCTTCAGTTGGTAAGCTTCTCTTGATGCTCTTTCTTTTCATTTTTAACATTGATGAAGTGTGAATTTCATATTTCCTTCTCGCATCTGTTGTTTGATACAATTTATAGCTTTGCTCTCATCTGATATCTTACGCATCATGTCGGATGTCACACACTGTCATTCTGATACATTTCCCCTTTTTTCTTCTTTCTTCTGTTGATCTAAATATTTGTTGGTCGCCACCAGGCCGTAAATGTTTTGATAGAACCCCAACTGTTGCCACCAGTTTCCTGATGCAAGTTTACTGTCACTGTCACACCCTGCTGAAACAATAGGATTTAAGTAGAATCAACATAGAACTATGCTGAGAAATAAGAATCTAACACCGTTGCAAACTGGAAGAGCAAATTGATTGTATATTCAGCTGAACAGAATGGAATGGATAACAGTCCCAGGCTATTCGAGAGGCCTGGTCTCTTCCCCTTTTCTAATAGAGAATTGCAGTATATTTTGCATAAAAAAACCCAACTCCCTTACTCCCTCTTATTTATTCACAATTCATATCACAACTTATTACAGTTTTACCCCTATCCAACTAACTCACGATGACTTGGTACTTCCTTTCTTCTTTCTAGCATTTGTAAATCGGATAGGAGGTCTTTCATTACTCGCCGCCCCGAAATCCACCTTGTCCTCAAGGTGGAAGCTTGGAAATTGCAGTATGACAGTCTCAAAAAGCTCCCAGGTTGCTTCAAATTCCGGCAATTCTTTCCATTTAATAAGGACCTCAGGACCCCAGCCTTAGGGTTAGGATGAATCCCAAGAACAGCCTCCGGTTCCATGATAAATTCCCCTTCTGTGGATAGTTGTGGAGGAAGAACAAATGCAAGGCTGTAGGTTGCCAATGGCCTTACGAAGCTGAGATACGTGGAAAACTGGATGGATCGTTGCTGTAGACGACAGTTTCAACCTATATGCTACGTGCCCAATCTTTGACTCCACTTCAAAAGGTCCATAGTATCTTGGTGACAGCTTCTCAAAGGGACATTTGGCTACTGATTTTTAGCGGTAGGGACGGAGCTTGAGATAAACCAAGTCCCCCACTGCAAACTGAATGTCACTGCGGTGCCCATCTGCGATCTCCTTCATCCTCATTTGTGTCTTTCGAAAGCTGTACTTTTAGTTGCTTTAGGGCTTCATCCCTGCCCATTAAAAGCTGCTCCACAGAAGAGTTGACAACCATCCCTTTTTCGAATGTTAGAATTGGAGGTAGCTCTCGGTCATACACAATCTGAAAAGGAGTGAGTTTGGTGGCTGTATGGAAAGAGGTGTTATACCAATATTCGGCCCAGTGTAAAAATAGACCCCACACCCGCGGTCTACTGGAAGCAAAACACCTCAAATATGTTTCCAAACATCGATTCACCACCTTCATTTGCTCATCGGTTTGGGGTGATAGGTCGTACTATGCCGAAGAACAGTTCCTTGAGCTTTGAACAAGGCAGTCTATAATGTACTCATGAAGATTCTATCCCTGTCAGAAATGATAGAACGGGGCATGCCATTTAGCCGCACCGCCTCACGTATGAACACTTCAGCCACGATGGGAGCAGTGAAAGGGTGCTTTAGCCCCACAAAGTGTTCGTATTTACTCAAACAATCCACCACTACCAAAATTGTGTCAACCCCACCGAATCGCGGTAGTCCTTTGATGAAATCCATGGAAATGTCTTCCCAGACCAACTCCGGTATCGGCAAGGGCTGTAGTAAGCCTCCCGGGGACAACGCAACACATTTATTTTGCTGACAGACATCACACTCAGCCACATACTTCTTCACTCTCTGATTCATCCCTTGTCAAAAGACCTCATTGGCGACCCGTTTGTAAGTCTTTAAGGAAACCTGCGTGATCCCCCACTTTGGTATCGTGGCATTCTTGTAGCATAAGAGTCACAAAAGGCGAATTATTGGGTAAACCTATTTTTCCATGGTAAAATAATAACCCGTCCACCAAGGTATATTCTGCCCTCACTTCGAGTCCCTCTTGTAACTTCTTCACGATTTTCCCAAGAACTTCATCTGCACCCACTTCCCTTTTTATCTCATCCAATTGAAGAATCTTAGGGGTAGTAATAGCGAGGCAATTTACTGATGGCTGAATCCTTGAAAGCACGTCTGCCATCTTATTCTCCAGCCCAGGCGATATTGGATGTCGAAGTTGTACCCCATTAGTTTAGTGAGCCGCTTCTGGTGATCTTCGCTCACCAAGCGCTGCTCTAATAAAAACTTCAGACTCCGCTAATATGTTCGGACCAAAAGCCCAACAAAAAATGCCGCCACTTCTGTACAGCAAACACCACCGCCATAAACTCTCTCTCGTATACTGACTTTTGCCTAGCACTTTGTTGCAGAACCCTGCTGAAGAAAGCAATAGGATGGTTATCCTGCATTAACACTGCCCTAGACCTTGACCAGATGCATCAGTTTCGAGCACAAACTGTTTGGAGAAGTTAGGCAACGCCAGCATGGGAACACTGACCATTTCTGTCTTGAGATGCTGGAACGCTGCCTCGATGGTCTCATCCTATAGGAACCTATCTTTCTTGAGTAATTCGGTCAGAGGCCAAGCAATCTTGGCATAACACGATACAAAACGTCTGTAGTAGCCGGTGAGTCCTAGGAACCCCGGAGCTCCTTGAGATTGCGCGGACTTGGCCAATTGACCATGGCTTCAATTTTCAACTGGTCAGCTACTACCCGTTTCTCCAAAATCACATGGCCCAGATATTCCACTTCCGCTTGGCCGAACAAACATTTCTTCTCATTGGCGTATAGCTTATGCTCATTCAAAACCCTCAGAACTATACCCAAATGCCGTAGGTGCTCTTCCAGCGACTGTAGACAAGGATGTCATCGAAGAAGACGAGGACAAACTTTCACAAGTAAGGTCTGAATACTTCATTCATCAGATGTTGAAAAGTTGCTGGGGCGTTCATGAGCCCAAATGGCATGACTAGAAATTCATAATGACCTTCGTGGTTCCGGAAAGCTGTCTTGGGGATATCTTCTGGGCTAACTCGGATCTGGTGGTAACCCGATTTTAAATCCAGCTTCGAAAATATCCTAGCCCCATGTAGTTCATCCAACAATTCATCGATTACTGGAATCGAAAACCGGTCAAGCACCGTAACCTTGTGAGTGCTCGGTAATCTACGCAAAATCTCCAACTCCCATCCTTTTTCTTTACCAATAACACCGGGCTCGAGAATGGACTTTGACTAGGCTGGATGATTCTCGTCGTAAGCACATCCCTGACTAGCCTTTCTATTTCATTCTTCTGAACATACGGGTACCAGTATGGTCTCACATTCACGGGGGTCGCCCCTGGTTGTAGCATAATGGTGTGATCTTGTGCTCTCGGAGGTGGAAGTTCATTCGGCTACTCAAAACACTTCAATGATTTTGCAGTAACTCATTGATAGAGCTGGGAATTGCAACCCTCGTTGTATCATGCACCACCCCCATACTTCCCAATTCCAGCAAAATTCCTTGTTAACCCGCCCGAAATGACTTAACCAGTGACTTAAAGGAAACCTGCGTCTTGTCCAGGCTAGGATCACCCTGGAGTACAATATTCTCTCCAGCCACCTTGAAACACATGGATAATGTGCCCCAATTTACTTGTATTTTACCCAGGGTCTCCAACCACTTCATCCCAAGGATGACGTCTGTATAACCCCAACTTCAGAGGCAAAAAATCGTCGACCACATCAATTTTTGGCAAGGACACTACCACGCCTTTACAAATACCCCTTCCTTTCACTGATATGCTATTGCCCATGATAACCCCATAGCTGGCCGAAACCGTGGCTGGTAAACTCAATTTTTGGACAAGCTCGCTCGAGATGAAATTATGGGTAGCTACGCAATCTATCAGGACTACCACTGATTTCCCCAATATAAGTTTTTGGAGCCGTAAGACCTACCACAGATTTAATCGAGAGCCCTATAGTTTCTTCGATCGACAGTGCTTTCTCTTCTCCCACCACTTCTGCAGGTCCCTCACCCTCTTCTTCTTGCACCAGTAGTAGTTGTAGCTCCCTATTTTTGCATCTGTGACCGGGAGCGAAGCGCTCATCACAGCGAAAACAAAGCCCCCTTTCCCTCCTCAGCTGAAGTTCACCATCAGTCCGTCGGTCAACCTTTTAAAGGGCGGCGCCACCTTATCTCCCTTCGTCGGTGGCGGAATGGTGACGGCTTGCGACCTAGCCATGGCCGATTGAGCTTGTTGCCCCAATTGGGGGGAATACGCAGCCCCCTTTTGACTTAAGGTTGTATATTTTGGGCCTTGACCAATTGGGCTGATCAAACTGCTGGGTTTACTTCAAAATGGGCTGACTGAAGTTTGGGCTTGCCTTAGTGATTCTTTGCGGTCTTCAACTAGCTGGGCTAATTCCATAAGTTGGCCCAGTCCTTGTGGCCTCATCATCCTTACTTCTGCCTTGATTTCGGGTTTCAGCCCATTTATAAAATTACCTTCTAAAACGGCTTCTGGAAGCTCCGGCAGTGGGGCAGCCAATAGCTCAAACCACCGACGATAATCTATCACCGTACCCTCCTGCTTGAACGCCAAGAATTTCTCCAGCACACTACCTTCTTGTTACCTTCTTGTGAAGGACGAAATCGCTATAGCAACAACATTTTTAGCTCTTCCCACTGCATTAATGGCTGCCTTCCAGTCTCCCATTGATACCAAGGCAAGTGCTTCACCCTCGAAACAAACTGCGGCAGCCTCTACCTTCTCCCAGTTGGAGAATTGATTGATGGTGAAATACCTTTCTGCCCGGAAAATCCACGAGTCCGGCGCCTCACCACTGAAAATCGGCATCTCCAACCGACGATCTCGATGGTCTGCCCTCATAGAATGCTCACGCTGGGTCTGTTCGCCTGCACTTTCCCCGAACCCCTGGTTCACTATCGGAACATCAGAACTTCTAGTCCGTGCGGGTGAGGTTGATGAATTCCCTTTTTTCTTCCTCTCCCTCTCCTGCTCGCCTCACTTCGTTACCAACAAATCGATTTTCTCCATTAACGCTGCTACATCCCTCTGAATTTCCGACTTCATTACCCTTAACTCTCCCTGCAACCCCTCGAACCTCGATTCTAATTGCCCCACCCGATCGGCGATTGTCATTTTCCAAGATCTCAACTGCTCTGATACCAATTTTTGATAGTATCCGTCTCTCGATGCAAGTTTTCTGTCACACCCTGCTGAAACAATAGGATTTAAGTAGAATCAACATAGAACTATGTTGAGAAATAAGAATCTAACACCGTTGCAAACTGGAAGAACAAATTGATTGTATATTCAACTGAACAGTATGGAATGGAATGGATAACAAAGTCCCAGGCTATTCGAGAGGCCTGGTCTCTCCCCCTTTTCTAACAGAAAATTGCAGTATATTTTGCATAACAAAACCCAACTCCCTTACTCCCTCCTATTTATTCACAATTCATATCACAACTTATTACAGTTTTACCCCTATCTAACTAACTCACGATGACTTGGTACTCCCTTTCTTCTTTCTAGCATATGTAAATCGGATAGGAGGTCTATCATGTTTGTCAGAGGGAAAGTTTCATTCAAGTCATAATAAATGTGATGATCACAATTCTATTATCTTCTATTTATACAAGAGTTAGCAATAATGTTTCTCAACTTTTTATGCTTCTCTAGTATAACACTCTGTTAGATTCATTGTTTGTATGAACGGTGCTTAAACTCCCGGTCAAAACTACTCAAGGCCAATCAAATGATTATTAGCTGGTTGCTGTATGTGATGTAGTCTGATTTAGACTTGCACATCGTATATTTCCTACATCCCATGTTTTTACATGTTGCTTTGCATGAAATGCTCACATTCTAGGAAGCTAAAATAGAGATTGAATGCAAGGATAGAATATACAAATTTTCTTCAAGACACAGTAAAAGAAATGGCGAAGAAAGTTCAAAACTCAAGAAGTGGAGAAATTAAAAAAACAGCAGAAGATCTTGATGAATTTATGAACAAGGTAAGAATTTTCAATTGAATTCACAGTTCTTTGCTTTCATTTGTTAAAATTAATTCTGCCTTTTTTTTAAAAAAAAAAAAAACAATCAAGGGACTTATTACTGTAGTTGCCTTTGTTAGTCTTTTCCTCACTTTCGTGTCTTAACTCTTGGGTGATATACTTTCTTGGTTTGGCTAGGTTAGAAGAGGGGCTGGTGTGTCCAATGAGGAAATTTTAGGCTTTGCCAAGTTATTTAATGATGAGCTTACTCTGGATAACGTCAGCAGGTTATTCATTCCACTTCACATTTATAACTTTGATTTTCTCCTCTTCACTGTAACTGTCTGGCAAAATGGTTGTGCTTTATGTGAATTTCATCTGAAAAATATAATTTGCAACTTGTCAAATGCAGACCTCAGTTGGTGAACATGTGCAAATCTATGGGTATCAGACCTTACAGTACAGATGCATATCTACGTTATATGCTTCGAAAGTGAGTTATTTCATATATATTTTAATATATTTGTATTTGTTTCTCAATGGTAATTTGACGAGGGGATTTGTGCTTCTATTGGGAGAAAATACTACAAATTTGTTCACAGAAAGTATTTAATTAACAAACCTCTATTCTTAGGGGCATGTCATATCATATCAAATTTGCCTTCTTTCAGAACATCCTTCTGTTTATGTTTTCAGTTGTATAGTCGTTATTTCTTAGCAGTTGTAATTCCTTGTGTATCAGACTGCTTTTGCAGTCATTTGATTTCGCATTTAACCCCATCTTTTGAACATCATAAATGGTTATTTATATGCATGTTGCTTTGTATTAGTTCTCTTGTACACGTATCATACCAAAAACCAGTAAGTATTAACTCGCTTCGTACTTGTTTATTTGATAAGAGCAATTTGCTTTCTATACTGTACCTGTGTTCAATGTGACTTTATTTGAATACAAGAGAGAAGAATATGAACTCAATAGCTTTTGTATGAGTCTAGACTTTTAGTGATACAACACTGGATTGGAGATCACAGCTTAAGTTGTGTTATCATTACCATAAGATGGTTCTATATAAGAAAACTGCATGGCATTTTAAAATCCACTCTAAAGAATTGTTTCCGCAAAAGGAGAAGTCTCATTCTAAAGAGTAAAACTATCAAGTCTTTTACTACTTAACTAGTATAACATGTCAAAATAGAAATAATTCTTTTACTACTGTTGTAACTCATCTATACCTCATTGTTTTCGAATTTATACTTTACATTCCTTCTTTTGGGCTGCTGTACATTGTAAGTGTTGCTTATCAGTGCCAGCAGTGAACTTGCATGGATGGATTTAACTAATTCAGGTGTGCTGGAACTTAAAAAGTATGAAACAGTTTTTCTAGCATTTTTTAATGCTCTGCAGCTTACTGATTCTGCTATAAGGTATAATAAACTTGTGATTTACTGGTACCATTCGATTTAGAAGTATGGATAAACTTGTGATTTACTGGTACATTATGATTTAGAAGTATGAATAAACTTGCCAGGTAGTGTCTTAATAGTTGCAGATCACTGAAAATTAGCATCAAAACAATTAGTCATGTTTAAGTAAGGATGCTATATGATATGGAAAATCTATGAAAAGATTGATGCCATCTGAAACATTTTTTTTTTCATTTTTTTTTTTGAAAAAAAACTGGATTCTTACAGAACTTAAACTTAATGGGCTAATTTTTCTGAAAAGTTTCCTTTCTTGTTGCAGGATTAAGGAAGATGATAAGATGATCTTTCCGAGGAGGAACTTCGTCAAGCATGTCGAGATCGTGGTTTACTTGGATTGCTTTCAGTTGATGAAATGCGGCAGCAGGTTTCTTTAGTTTTACAATTATTTTTTTGTGTCTATTAGAAATCTTTTTTTCAAGTCAACAAAGCAGTAACAAAGAATTAGGGGCTGTTCTCTTTGTATTTCAATTGTGTTTTGAGTTTTGAATTCATTTTGGGTTTTATGTTGAGTATGCATTTTGAGATTGTTGAAAATTTGTTTTTTTTGACATTTTGAAAAATTGTTCGGAAAACACCCAAAACGCTTTTTGAAGATTTTGGTTTGATTATAAGTGAAAACACTCAAAACGACAAATTTGTCCTTTTGAGTTTTCTTTATAAAATTTTAACTTGTTTTCGAAAACGCGTTTTCGAAAATAGGAAAAAGAACGCGTTTTCACTGTTTTGGAAAATCGAAAATAGAAAACGGCTTGAAAACGGTAAAGAGAACATGTCCTTAAATTCTAGAAGTGCAGAAATGAACACTTAACAGTGATATCTATGTCAGAGTACAAAAAGAAACTTAAGTTTTTTAATAAAATAAAATAATAAATATCTGTTTAAAATACTCAGATTATCGAAATTAACAAAGTTTTGTTCACATTCACTCTGATAAGTGGGACGAGGAAATCTAAGTATCATCTTTGGGATGAGGAAATTGACGTATCATCCTTTGTTTCTTTATTTATGTTTCAAATTATCTATATCTTTTTTATTGGATTCTTCCTTTCTCTCATTCTTTGACCAACTTCAATTAGCCTCATTATATTCTATTAGAAAAATTAAAGGTTCCTTTTGAGAGTCACTTTTGTAATGGGTGCCTATTAGAACCTGATCCACCAAACTTTGAATTGTGTTCTAGAAGAATAATATTTTTCCTAAGATCAACCACATAAATTAGTGATGGTATGCCTATTTCTTTTTATGGGACTCTGATTCTGTGTTGGTGGATCAATGAGGAAAAGGAGAGTATGTCCAGATCTTGCTATGTGTAGAACTATTTTTTAGGGGTGTCAAAAAGTCCCAAACCAAACCGTACCGAGCGGTTCTTCACAAGTTAAATGCCCGAATGGGTACCCGAATCCAGAACCGATGGGTATGGGTCGGGTCTAAATCAAGAACCGAAGAATCGAAACTAAATAAATTTTTTATTTTATTTATTGAAGTAATTAAATTATTTTATTTTATTCTAAATAAATTAACAAATTAATTAAATAAATAAAATCATTTCATAAATAAAAACATTCAATTACAAATTTACAAATTCCAATTTATCCCAATACATACAAACCCGATTGGAACCGACANTAGTTATTTATATATTTTTGAATTGGACTACGTTAATTTGTAAAAATTACGAATGAAATGTCATTAGTTATATTTATGTAGTGTTGCTGTAAATGTTAAAAAAATTAATTATGGCATGGAACCAAAAGGAACCGAACCAAACCGAACCGAATCCGAACGGTTCCATAATTATATTTGGACCTGACAGGTCCATTTATTAAATACCCGAAAATTTTGGAACCGAGCATAACCGAATCGAACCGACCCACAGACAGCCCTACTATTTTTAACATAATTGTGCTCTTTCCTGGAATTATAATGAAGTTCAAGTAAGATTTGTTTTCGTGGAGGGCCATAGGTTTGTAAACACTTGAATCTACTCAAAATTATACTTACAGCCCCTGATCGACATGTTTAAGTTCTCTCCTTGCACATAACTGCAACCTACATATTGATGCTACTAAGAACAAATTGACGCACTCCCCTTCATGTTGTTGATAATCTAGTTTCAGGTTTGTGTTGTAATAATCTTATATATTTCTTAATCAGCAAGATGAATTTATTCTGTTGATTTGCCCTTAATAAATTGTTGATTTCTATTTCAATACTTGGAGTTTTGTTTCTGCAGCTACGAGATTGGCTGGACTTATCTCTCAACCATTCAGTATCGTCTTCTTTATTAATTCTTTCTAGGTAACATAAAAGTTTCCTGTCTGCATGACTTTGAGTTATTGAACATTAGGTAAACTTCCTTTCGAGTTCTGTCACCCTCTTCCAGAGCTTTCAGTGTCTGGTAAAGTGAAGCCAGAGGAAGCTGTTCAGCTACACTCTCCTCACTGCCTGATGAAGTGGTGGACACTGTTGGAGTTACAGCTTTGCCATCTGAAGATTCTGTTTCAGAAAGGAGGAGGAAGTTAGAGTTCCTAGAAATGCAAGAAGAACTAATCAAGGTTTGGATTTTGTTTGCTTTCTCCTTCAATGGACTCTTATTAGAAGAGATATGGTGTCAGTAAATAAAATGTTGAAATGAAAAATTGACAGCCTAAAAATCTGATCTTAATTTATTTGATAACACTGAGTGGTTGTGTCCTCTCACAACATAGTACCCTTCAAATACTTAATACTTTTTGCACTATTCAAGTGCTTAACAAATTGCTGAAAATATTTTTGACAAAACTGAAAAGTTTTGGACTTGGATCAACAGAGATTTTTAACTACTGTGCATATGGTGAAACGGGACAGACTTTCTGCCTTGCCTATGTTAGATCTAAATTTACTGTACGGACATCGCAGTTCTTGACGCCTCTCATACAGTATTATATCCCTGAAAAGCCCCATTAGGGCTTGTCCAAGTAGCAATCTCCATCCCAGCAATCCTCAATAATTCATGCCTATCTTTAACGTATGTTGACAATGTTGAAAGTTTGCTCAGTACGAGTGCCCTTTTATTTGGTAAATCTTTATTCTAGCAGTTCAGACTTTCATCTTTAGTCTTGCTTTTCGGTTAGTAAACTTAAAATTGTTGATTAAAGGAGGAGGAAGAGGAAGAGAAAGAGGAGCAAGCTAGATTGAAGGAATCTGTTTCAAGGCAGAAGGATTTGGCTTTGGAAGAGATGATGACTGCAACGGCTAAAGAAACAAAATATAGAGAATCAGAAAAATCTTTGGACAAGCAAGAGCAACTTTGTGAGCTAAGTCGTGCATTGGCTGTTTTAGCATCAGCATGTGTAAGAATTGAGTGCGAGTAGTTCATAGTTTACATATTCCTTAACTGTTAGTATTTCATAAATATACTTGCTTTGCTGCTTTCAGTCTGTGAGCAGGGAGCGAGAAGAGTTCTTGAGACTTGTCAATAAAGAGGTAATTATAGATAACATTTTGTTGTATCAGATTTATGCAGTAGCCTAAATTTGAAGCCTAGAAGAAGGCAAATAGGCCATTATTTGTGCAGTAGCCATTTTGAACGAGATTGGTGGTTGCTAAAATTTTAGAGTTGGTTTTTTAACACCCTTCATTCCTCGTGTCTTCTAGTCTTGTTTGATTGCATATCCATCAGTTTTTCAATTATTTTTTCGGTCACTTCTGTCGATCCCAACCTGTTCCTGGATCCTTCACCTTTCTTCCTTATGTTTGCGTTCTGTGCAGTTTTTAGATGTCTTATTTATAACATTTACGGCGGTTCTGTAGGACCACTCAATCAGGATGTCTATTTCAACAACCCATTCATTCTTTGACTTTCCATTAGTTGTCAGTTTTCTTTCATATTTATCCTAATCAACTGAAGTAATGCCTTATCTGTCACTTTTGATTAATTTCTACCTGCACAGAATTATCTTCAAGGATGTCAAGCTATTGAATTTAATCCTGTAACTATAGTTGCTACATGTAGTTTGTGGTTAGAGAATCATTAAGTGACATCAGTATGTCTAGTCCATACCATAAATAATTTTTTGCTGACTTCTATAATTTGTCTTGGGTTATTTTGTGATGGCTTGTTCAATAGATAATTATTAACTTCTTCATCCTCACTCTTAATCTCTTACAATGCCGTCCACTTTCATTCCTTACCACTTAGACTAAAGTTCAAAAACACGTGTTCTTTCAAATTAACATGTTAGCAATTGTTTTTTTATGGCACCTTGTGGCTTTCAGCCTTTCAGGAATGTTATGAATGTGGTTGTTTTGCTTAACTCATCTATGTTATGCACAGCATGTCTTGAGAAGATCTCTCAGTGGCATCTGCCAGGTGAGCGCCTGAGTCGCGTTATGTTTACTGATAATATGTTATTTGCAGGTAGAGTTGTACAATAGCATCGTGGAGAAAGAGGGTACAGACGGAGAAGAAGAAGCCAGAAAGGCATATAAAGCTGCAGGCGAGGACAGTGACCGAGCTGATGGGCAAGCTGCAGGCGACAAAGTTTCTTCAGCTCTAATAGACAGGGTAAGACACCTTTAGAGAATCTGGATTTGCTACTTCAATCTACTATGCATTGCCTTCCGGTTTAGAAGCTACCTTTTAGATTGAGATGTATGCAATATACAAATGATTAGTCATATGTTAATTGGGATTTCCACTTTTTAGGTTGATTCTATGCTCCAAAAGCTTGAACAAGAGATTGATGATGTGGATGCAAAAATTGGTGATCGATGGCGATTGCTTGACAGGTATGATTTGGAGTTTGCAATAGCCAGATTTGAGAAGTTATTCAACGTACAAGTTTGACAGATGGATATGCAATTCTTGTATTGTAATTCTAAGAATCTGATTCTTCATGTTAGTTCGTACCGCATTCAAATTCCAGATGATTTCGGTTGTCATTCACAAGGTCTATGACCACCAACATGGGCAAAGGGATGTTCTACCAAATTTTATTTCTAATTGAAAGCTACACAAGTGAAAATTCACATTAGATGTTGCCAGTGCACGTAGAATCCTCCCATAAAAAAGCTAGACTTTACTAACTGGAGTCCTAGATGAAAGATGTTCATGAATTAGACATCTTGACAGAAAAATGAATAGTGTAAACAGTGATGTTCTTCCAGCTCAAACCAATTATGGCATACTGTTTACATATTATGCTCTTTGTTTATTGTGTTTTCCATCTATCTACCTATTGGTGTGTAATTTCTGATATTTATATGGTAAAGAACTCCCGGAAATAATTGAGTTCATGGTTTATGGGCACAGGGATTATGATGGCAAAGTAACTCCGGAAGAGGTGGCATCTGCTGCTATGTACCTGAAGGACACCTTGGACAAGGAGGGTATACAAGAACTCATTGGCAACCTTTCCAAAGATAGAGGTTGCTCACTCCGCTATGTTTT
>CAIGRF010352647.1:3621-16203 GCA_903798235.1 Fraxinus ornus | reverse complement strand
AAGAGGCAAACACTTCTATAGATGTCAATGAGTTTAGCTCAAAGTGTTGATATGAAAAACCTTTGGATGAACAATGATTTTCACCACTTCAATCACTCAAAAGTTTCTCAAGAACTTGATGTTATTGATCTTCTTAAAGAAGGCAAAATAAGGTAGATGAAATCAGAAGATAACCATCTTGGAAGACAGTTGAAATATCCTAACTCTCATACATTAATCTCTAGATGAAAGAACAAAATGACAAAGACATTGGAAGAGGTAAGTTGTTATTTCTAACTCTTCTTCTTCCATAGATATAAATATTGACAAATCGCTCCATTGACTTCGGTCTCTACAAGAAACATCTTTTGGCTTGTCTAGAACCACATATCTGAATATTTTTCTTGATGCCCTCCGATAACGCCTTTTGAATGGATTAAATTCATGGCATTCTTATAAGTTTTATTTTGTCAAGGATTTCAAGCACAACCATTTTCTTGAAATCGGAATTTAATCCAATGATCACAACTAGTGCAGTCAGATCCATTCACATTAGCAATTAAGGAGAAAACAAAAAAAAATACAAACAAGACTTGGGAAGATGATTTATCGATTCTGAAGGGTTTGTGACTACCTCTTCATAATAATGACCCATGACTGAAAGTCCACTAAACTCATGGATGTCCTAAAAAGAAATACCTATTCGACCACTTGTGATCATAAAAGTTTGGTCTCTGAACACCAAACCTCACAAAGAGCTCAATAGATAAAGTTTAGATGATGGTAATCTGTTGTAGTAGAGGTCACTACAAAAGCTAACTCGCTAAGATTTCTCTTGAGAATGAGTTTCTAGATCCAAGTAGACCACACCTAAGACTTTAAAAGACACAAAATCTCTAAACGGCTAACAAATGCACTTTCCAACGTATTTCATTGTTGTCAATCCTCTCAGAAACTATTGTCCATGGGATTGAATTTCGATAAATAGAATAGCTAGACTTGGCAACGTCCAAATTCTCATGGCATTCACTAAAGATAGGCATATGCAATTCCAATAAATACATTGGGATGTTAGGAGAATGATGTGTCACTACCTTATTGATGCTAAATTTAAGTTCACCCCATATATTGGATTGGGCATGGTATCTCACATTAGTATCTTTAAAATAAAGGTAACATTTGCCTTGATTTTTAAGCTCTGCACTATATTATTAGAGCTTGTCCCAGCCATTCCTGCAAAATAAATAAAAAAGAGATAGAGATTTAGTAAACAAGAAGTAATTGATAATAATAATAATAATAATTTTAAATCTAATTTAAATTGACATTAAATAGTTAGAATTCATTTTAGATTTATTGTCTGAAATCACGAGTCTATCAAATATATGAATGCCTTGCAACCTTGGTCCTCAATATAAATGCTTGGGACTGTGAAAGGTGTTGGGATTTGATCCTCAACATGAAATTCATTGGAAAATTAAAGGTGTTGGTCCTTGGTCCTCAACATAAAATGCTTTGGATTGTTAAAGGTGCTGGTCCTTGGTCCTCAACATAAGATGCCTCAAACTATTGAATGTATCGGTCATTGGTTCTTATCATAACATGACTTTGATTGCAAAGGTTCCAATCATTGGTCCTCAACATAAAATGATTTCGACTTTGAAAGGTGCATGTCCTTGGTCTTCAACCTGCATGGAGCAATCTGAAATTTTGTAGCATATTCCTAAGCGAATATCTTTTGAACTTCTAGAATAGCAATTGCACGAAACTTAAACCTTCCACAAAGAAAATTTCTCAAGCCTCAAAATTCTTGAATTACTTTAAAAGGCTGAATTCTTGAAGAAAAGAGAGAAAAAGATATTAGTTTGAATCTTTATCATGTAAAATAAAACATAAACTAATTCAGAAAAAAGTGTGGTTTTTGCTACCGTAGAAACTAAATTTGGTTTCGATAGCAACAAAAATCAAATTTGGTTTATCAAATTTGCAAAACCAAATTAAGCCCTTATTTGGTTTTCATTATTTTCAAAATACATTTTTCTCTATCTTATTTTCAATCACGCATTATTCAATAAAATAATATTACACACAAATAAAAAAAAATTCTTATTTTTTAACTGTGCATTCTCTATTAAAATACTATTCTAAAATATATTTTGGGAAAAAAATGGGGGCTCAAACCAGTGATAAAATTTGATCTCTACAGTTCATGAATATTATAAAAAAATAAAATTATAATAAATAAAATACGGCAATAAAATAGAAATCAAGAGTTTGTATAAATTAAGAAAGCATGCAATTTTGTATAAACAAGTGTAAATACAGTTACATTAAAAAAATTCTTTTGACCATAATATAAAATCTTGAAATTTCACTTTGCATGCATTGTTCTTTTACTTTATTTAAGCAAAAATAGTGTCAAAAATTGAAATATATTCTGAAAATGAGAAGTTTTATTGATATTGAAAATTGAAAGTACAATTTTTTTGAAAGAAAGATAAAATTACAAGATTAATTCTAAACTTTCTTGAAGGTGAATATCTCCCGCTATTTTTCGCTTGGAAAATACAATTTTGTCTTCTAATATTTATAGCTTAAGTTCGGACTTGAAATCTTCTTGAATTAAGTTGAAGAATCTTGAATAGTTGATCCTTAATGTCTGATTGAAAGTATGTCGGCCATCATCCATCATCTTGNCTTGAATTAAGTTGAAGAATCTTGAATAGTTGATCCTTAATGTCTGATTGAAAGTATGTCGGCCATCATCCATCATCTTGAATTATTTGTCCTTCATCCCAAGCTTTTGAATAATTGATGCTTCTTTACTTTAGTCTGATTGAAAGTTTGTCGGCCATCATCCATCATCTTGAATTATTTGTCCTTCATCCCAAGCTTTTGAATAATTGATGTTTCTTTATTAAAGTAACTTTAATAAAGTTAATTGTCATCTTTTGAATGTCGGCAAGGCTGACAGGAATAATTTGTTTGCTGGTAGACACATTTGAAAGGCATATCCTTTGGATTTTGCACCCTATGATCTCAAAGATCATCGAGAAAAATGGGTCCATGTAGTCATTTTGAAGGGCAATTTCTTTGAGTTTCTTCTTCAATTAAGTCATCAATATTATATTTAAAGCACATATCTTCATTACTTTGTTCATAATTTTCTGACTCTAAAGCATAACATTTTGAGCTTGATCTCTTTAAAGAGGCTTCAACAAGAGTTGCGATTTTGTTTGAAACTATTTGAAGTTCTTCTGGAGTTGAGCAATTATTGAACATTGCTAAAAGGCTTGATTTTTTAGCAAGAAAATCAGCCTTTTTGTCAACTTCTTTTTGAGATAATTTTGGAGTGCTGAAATTTCTCTGCTCTTGAATTCATGAATTTACTACTTTGGAACAAAAAAAAATTCATGGAACTTTGACCACCATTTAGTTTTGAAACGTCTAACAATTCTTTTGATGTTATATTCCTTGAATTCTGGAGGATTTTGATTTTTTATTAAGTGGAAATCCCATCAGAAGATCCACGAAACCTTGAGATTTAAGACGAATTGGAACAAAACATGTTCTTAAGGCTTTAAAAACATTTTTGCCTCTTTTGTAAAGTGTTCAAAACCTTGATGAGTAAGATTGGGTAAAATCATCTCGTCAAGACCAAAGAATTCGAACCAATTTTGAAACCATTTTGGGAAGTTTGGATGGACAGTTTTGATGAAAACATATAAACAGTTAGGAATTTGAGGAGGTGATATGGCGCGATATTAAGTATAAATCGCACAAACAACAACAAGATTAAAGGAAAGCAAAACAAGAAGATGAAATTGGTAGAGAAACCGAATATTTTACTAACAACCAATGGAGAGAAAAATACACCTTCTGCAACTTATGGTCTTATAAATTGAATGAAGAGTCTACTACTTATAGGAGAAACGTCCAAACCCTAGAATAAGTCTAAAATATGGAAATTAGGTCAAAAATCGCGTAAAACAAAAAAAAATAAGGAAATAAAATTGTGGCCCGTTGTTCGAGCAAAAATTGGGCGAGAGCCTATCCTTCAAGTAATAGGCAGGTGACGAGCTTCCTGTTCCAATTTTCCTCTTCTCGTCGAGCGGGAGTCGAGCGTCCATCCAGCGTCGTCAATTCGTATTTATTTCTTCTTGGACCCTATTTTTACATCTTCAAGCCCAATACTCAAAAACGCGAAACACTGAACTAATAAAACCCAACATTCTCCACCTTCACACAAATTTCGGTGCAACAAACGAAGCTCCAAAATTTCTCTACCTAGAAAAATAAGTCTGACTGCAGCGAAACATACTAAACTCTTCAACTTGAATCAAACCTCTCCAACACTCGAAAATATTCTTTCTATTCTACCATATCAAAACACAAATACAAATGAACCCAACCCTCGGGTTCCCAAAATTCACAACAAATTCAAAATTTAACAAACAAGGTCGAAATACACCCTATAGCAGAATCTCCACTAAATGCTTTAACTGAAGGTCCTTGGCTAGACTCATCACCTTCAATAACTCCAAAAGCATGCACATTTAGATCAGTATCCCCGTACCTATTTCCAATGGGTCTTTCCTTAGCTGTTGAATACAATGGAACCACAGACTGTGGTAGCAAAGCGAAATTACCTATATCTCCCAAACTCGACAGGATAGTATTCTTCAAAATAGACCTAGAGCCAACTCCCAACAGTACTGTACCAAACTGTATTTTCCACCACGATACCAAACCGTTGCTGATGTTTCTTCACTAATTCTGCCCGACCTTGCAAGATGTATAACTGGGACTTTCTCCACCCCTCCAACACAATACGGAGACCTTTCCAAACCTTCAAAACTCCACCTTCACTAGAGAACATGTACCCTCTCGAACCATGGTACTCAGCGAGATGATGTTCTTCTTCAAGTCTGGAACATGTCGAACCTGGCCAAGTGTTCTGATTGTTCCATTCACCAACTTCAATCTGACTCTCCTAATTCTAGTTACCCGACAAGATTCATTGTTACCCATGACAACGACACCTTGCGTCACCGTTTCATATGATTCAAACAAATCCTGTTTGAGACTCATATGAAACACATAAGCTGTATCCAAAATTCAATCCTCATCAGGCTTCGATTCTACGTCAGAAATCGTGAAAAGATCTACCTCACTTTCAAAGTTCTTTTCAATGTCTGCTTTATCTGAAGTCTCTGATTGCCTCCCACGATTTGCAGCTGAATTACCTATACCCTACAATTTGTTGTAATCTCTCTTAATGTGTCCTTTCTTCTTGCAATAATAGCAGACCCTATTGCTGAAATCCACCATCGACGTGCCTCTTCACGAATCACCACAAACTACAAGAGCTTCATCATCTCTCGAACCAACTACAACCAAATGCTTCATCTTTTCATTTGAGAATAAGGTATCATACCCATCTTCAACGGTGAGTGTGTCACAACGGTACAAAATAGTGTCCCTAAACTATGAAAACGAACCAAGCAGCGATCACAACAAGATTAAGGTCAAGTCCTCTTCATCATATTTTACCTCTAATGTCTCCAGATCAGTGACAATCTCCTTAAATACAGCCAAATGATCTTCTGTGATCTGCCTTCTACCATGTGATAAGAATTAAGCCTCTGCTTCATATGCATTTACTGGTCAGACTTTTGGTCATGCACAATTGCTCCAGTTTCAACCACACTGCATCTGCTGTCTTCTCCTTCAAGACGTCCTGAAGAATATTGTTAGATAGATGAAGATGAATCTATGAAAGTTCCTTGCTATCCTTCTGTTGCTTCTCCTCTGTTGTCCAAGTTGTGGGCATTTTATCAAATCCCAACAAAGCATCATCCGAATCCATCTTCACTAATATAGCTTTCATCTTCACTTGCCACAAGAAAATCTTGTATTGCGATCCAATATCGAAATATCATACTTCATGGTAGCCATCAATAATAAAAACCTCAAACGAATCAAACACTTACTCTGTAGAACTGCTGAACCTTAGCTCTGATACCATTTTTTAGGAATTTGAGGAGGTGATATGAACTACAGATCGCACAATCAATAACAAGATTAAAGGAAAGCAAAACAAGAAGATGAAATTGGCAGAGAAACCGAATATTTTATAAACAACCAATAGAGAGAGAAATTACACATTCTGTAACTTAAGGTCTCATAAGCTGAATGAAGAGTTTACTATTTATAGGAGAAACATCCAAACCCTAGAATATGTCTAAAATATGGAAACTATGTCAAAAATTGCGTAAAATCGAAAAATAAGGAAAAAAATAATTGCGACCCGTCGCGAGAATCAGGCGAGAGTCTGTCACTCGAGCGATTGCTCAGCGACAGGTGGGGGATAGCTTCCCGTTCCAATTTTGCTCCTTTCGTTCAAACGGGAGTCGAGCGTTTGTATAACAGCGTCAATCCGTATTTTTTTCCTTCTTGGACCCTATTTTTACATCTTCGAGTCTCATACTCTAAAACGTGAAGCCTTAAACCCAATTTGGACCGGATTTGGGTCACAAAACCCAACATAAACCATGACTGAGTCACTGGTCTATAAAAGAAAACATTGAACCACGCCTATTTGTAGTCCAAATAATTGAATTTTGATTCAAATGAATCAGTTTTTGAAATATTCATCCATTTTTCTTCACAATGGTGCAATCCCCAAACTTTATAAGACAGTACCCTTTGGATAGAAATTTTTGAAAAATCAATGTATTTTGAATTTTTGCTATTTGGAGTGTAAGTAATAATGGCTGATTCAATTTTGATAAGAATCATTTCATAGTACTCACGGGATTTTTTTATATTGGTTGAAGAAAATAGAAGTTTGCGGGAAAGAAATCTTGAAGATGTTCTTCAAGGGAAGAATATCTTTGAGTTCAAGATGTTTCCAATTCAAAAACAGGCAAATGAATTGATTTTGTATAATAGGAAAATGATTTTGGAGGGTTAATATTTGGAAGTTTATCAATTTGAAGGGCTTTTCTATGATTTGAGGGTTTGTTTTCTGGCTTGTTTGAATAGGTTTTTGAAACATTTTTGAAGCAAGAGTGGTATTTTGAGAATTGGAAGATACTTCTTTTGATCCCCCATAAGACTTTTGAATATAATCATCAATAGCATGAAGAGGAATTTGAACATTTTTCTTGCTCTTCTTATCTAAAGAACTCATTTTTCACTCACTTTGTTGTGCAGAAACTCTCTAGTAAGAAAGTCTGCAAGAAAGTTTGATTAACTTTGTATATATAGAATTTGAAAATCAAAACAAGATATTTCATAGTACTCACGGGATTTTTTGATATTGGTTGAAGAAAATGGAAGTTTGCGGGAAAGAAATCTTGAAGATGTTCTTCAAGGGAAGAATATATTTGAGTTCAAGATGTTTCCAATTCAAAAACAGGCAAATGAATTGATTTTGTATAATAGGAAAATGATTTTGGAGGGTTAATATTTGGAAGTTTACCATATCAATTTGAAGGGCTTTTCTATGATTTGAGGGTTTGTTTTCTGGCTTGTTTGAATAGGTTTTTGAAACGTTTTTGAAGCAAGAGTGGTATTTTGAGAATTGGAAGATACTTCTTTTGATCCCCCATAAGACTTTTGAATATAATCATCAATAGCATGAAGAGGAATTTGAACATTGTTCTTGCTCTTCTTATCTGAAGAACTCATTTTTCACTCACTTTGTTGTGCAGAAACTCTCTAGTAAGAAAGTCTGCAAGAAAGTTTGATTAACTTTGTATATATAGAATTTGAAAATCAAAACAAGATAGAATTGCTTGTCGTCTTACGAATATTTGTTTTGAAACAAATTTTTTTACGTCTTTTTATAAAACATCTTTTGAAACTTTACAATCAGTTTTTAAAATAATTTTTTTATTAAACAAATCATCTTGAAACTTTAGAATAACAAGGACGATTGCAAGAATCTCATTTTTGATAGTGGAATAGTTCTTTTGAGGGCCAGTCCAGACTCTTGAATGGAATCTAACTAATTGTTCTCGGTTGGTTTTGAAAGGAACTTGTTTGAACACCACCATAACCTAAATCTGGTGCATCTCTCTCAACAATAATAGAAGTAGTAAGGTTAAGAATCGATAGTCATGGGATACTTTTGATTGTCTTTTTGACTTTTTGAACTACAACAGTACACTCGTGACTCCATGGGTCAGGGTGTTTTTGTAATCTTTTGAAAATGGGGGCACATAGGATCCTTATCTCTTGTATAAAGTCTGGTACATAATTGACACATCCTAAGAATCCTTGAAGGCTATTTTTATCTAAGATTTATCCGAAAATTTGTTGGTAAAATCTAAATTTCTTTGAATTGGTGTAAGTGTTCCTAAAGGAATGGTATGACCAAGAAGCCTTGTCTTAGTTTGACACAAGACTGCCTTCTTAGCAGAGACAGATAGTCCATTTTGTTTGACAACATGAATGAATGTATGCAGATGTTTGAAATGTTGTTCTAAACTTTCGAAAAAAATTAAAACATCATCGATGTAAACAATAATAAAATTTTGAAAAGGGTTAAAAATTTCATTCATAAATTTTTGAAATTCAGAGGGAGCATTCTTGAGATCAAATGGCATGACATTTCATTTGTATTGTCCAAAAGGAACATTGAAAGCAGTTTTGTATATGTCTTCTTCTTTAATTTGAATCTGCCAGAATCCTGACTTCATATCAAATTTTGAGAAGATAACAATTTTGAATAATCTATTTAATAGATCTTTCTTTTGAGGTAGTGGATATCTTATCCATTGTAGAGCTAAATTGAGAAGTTTATAATTGATAACAAGTTAAGGAACTCCTCGTTTGATTTCGACAGAATTATTGACATAAAAAGCAGAACAGTTCCAAGGCGACTTATTTAGTCTTGTAAGCTTTTTATCTAGAAGATCTTGAATCTCCTTAGTACAATACGCAAGGAGTTCTTTGTTCATTTGAATTGTGCGAGATTTTGTAGGAATATTAGATAATGAAAAACTGAAGTATAAGGAAGAGAAATAACATGTTTCATTCTATCCCAAAATGCATTTGGAATGGTAGAACATATTTCATTCTCAATACGTTTTTGGAAAGTAGAATTTTTCTCAATAATTGAAGGTTCTTGTAACCTTTCTTCAATTCTTTGAAATCTAATTTCTTCTTCGAGAAATTGAATATGATTTTTCTTAAAATTAATGTTGTTAACAATTTTTGGATAGAGGCTTCTTTTAAAACATTAACGTCTTTGAAAGGAGGGTTTGTACATTTGAAACTGACTTCTTTTCCAAAAATGTTTGTAGTTAATCCTTTTGTGTTAGCTGTAAGAGGATATATTTGAACACTGAAAGGCGTACCAAGAATAACTTCCCGGTCCAAATCTTTTACTAAATAAATCTTTGTAGTTAATCTTTTACCACAAGCTCCATATAATCTCGCGGTGGTTTTTTCAAATATGTTATAGGGACTAATCCTTCCCTAATACAATCTTGATCCGTACCAGAGTCAATTAAAACTTTAGGTTGAATTTTAAATTCTTTATTGACTACAATAGTCATATTACAATACCATTTTTGAAGTTTAATTCTACTGATAACATTGACTTTTTCTTCTTCAGTAAAAGGAAGATGAGAGGATTTTGACCAATTAGATTTTGAACTAGATTCAGAATTGGAATGATAAGTATGAAAAGTTCATCATCATCTGATGAAGTGGATAAGATTTTTTTCAAAGTCTTTGATTTGAAGATGAACCACATCTATCTTGACATCTTTCATCTGTTTTTCAAGATTGAAAATATGGGATTTCATAACATTGACTTCACATCTTAGATCCGAACTAGATGCTTTAGATTTTTCATTTTGAAATCGTTTTATAACATCTTGAATATTGAAAGACTGAGGGGTTGAAGTTGAAGGTAGAAGAGTAATGAACTTATTTATTATTTTTTGATCAGGAATTTGATCAATAATTTCCTTAATGAGTTATTCTTCTTTGGTAAGAACATTTATTGTTTTACAACCACAAACTTCTTTACTTTTACAAGAGGATGAGGATGCATTTGAACTATTTTCAAAATTAGAATCTTCTTGATTTTGATAAAATTGTTCAATTTCAAAATTTGAAGAATCAATATCGGAATCAGAATTAATAAGATTGAGAAGTTCAAGTTTAGTAGCTTCATCACATTGAAGATTACTAATCTTTCCTTTCAAATGACATTTGTTTGTATAATGGCAAGACCTGTTGCATTTCCAACAAGTAATGTTTGAGGTTCTTTTCTTTGAAATTTTTCTTTTTGAAAAGTTTTTGGAAGGGTATTTTTGAAAACCTTTAAAATTATTTTTCTTTTCAAATGAGAATATTTCCTTTTTCAAATAAGAAGGAACTTTTTCTTATTAGATCTTGAAGGAGGAATAGTTTTTTCAAATCCATATTGTTCATAGAATGATTCAAGTTCTTTACGACTATCATATCTTTCTGAGTTCAATTTGGCTTTGAGTTTGAGATCATTATAGAGAGCTAACCCTTCTCGATTAACGAAACTAATTATCTCTCCATAAGTAAGATCGTCATAAGGGATTGAATTGTCATGATCTCTTTTGATAGCATTTCTAACTTTTTCTACAAAAAGCTTTGGAAGTCCAGATATAAACATTTCTTTCCAATAAGATTGTTCACAATCACTTCTTAGTAAGACATGAGTTAAAAACATGTCTTTATACCATCCGAAGTCTTGCAAAGTGGGACAATTGAGATTCCTAAGTATTTGAGAATAATGTTCTTGAATATATGTAGGTATTCCAATGAAATGTTTGACAATGTTGTAGACGAAGCTTGAAAAACTATCATTAGTACCATCACTTTTGACAGAAGATGCAATCTTATCTCTATCTTCAGCAACAAGATAATTGAACCACCAATTTTTGAGTTGTCCAGCAAAACCAAGGATAAGATTATTGGTAGCTTCATGCCTACTACTACCATTAGTAATATAGGCATTAAAACAAATACCCATTTTTTCAAGGATTTGAATAGTTTGATATTCAGATAATTCATCAAGATTCCACTCTATGATGGAGTCTCCATCATATTTGAACTGTTTTTTTGTCTTTGTCCTCAGAAAGCAATCAGGAGGAGTATGACGAGGATAATAAGTTGGAATTTTTGAATATTGGACCTTCTGTCCACGAAATCTATTGACTTGTAGGTCAGTTTCTTCAACAAACCGAGACTTCGTCAATAGAATTGATCTTATTCGAGGAAGAAGAGGATAATTTTGACAATTGAGAACAAGTTCTTTGAGAACACTTTCTTTTGTATCGACTTTTTTGGGGAAAAAAAAATTGGCATACAAAAAGAACATGCATTTCTGTTTTCTTCCTCAATAGAATTGAGTTGAGAACACATAGATTGAAGAACAATATTAGTATAATTATTCTGAGATTGAATATTTTTGATATCTTTTGAATTAACAAAAGAGTCATCGGGTCTTTCAGTTTTCATGAAGGGAGAAGCAAGAATTTCTTTGCTTCCATGAGAAATAACAATTTCTTGAAAAATAGGATGTGAAGATTGAATAGTGTCACCTGAAGATGTTTTCCAGGTTTTCTTTGAAGAAGTAGTATTTTGAATATTTTTTGTTTTCTTTGGCATTCTTTTTAAAACTTTGAAATAAGTCCATTCATAAAAACTAATGTCTTCTGGAAATTCATTAAATTCTTCCCAGTAAGATTCAATTTATCTTTTTGAGAAAGATTTTTTGATTAATTGTCTAAATTTTTTGACCTCTAGAGTTTGATCAGTTTTGAACTCATTCGTCTATCAATCTTAGAAGAAATAACATTGCACTGCCGATCAAGTCTCTCAGATTGAGGAGGAACCATATCTGATAAAGTAGGAGAAGTATGAGGTTCTATCTCTTCTTCTTTATTAGGCATTTTGATTTGATAAAAAGGTTTCAAAATTTTTGGATTAAAATTTACTTATTTTTAAAGAGGAAGTTAAAAATTTAGCTGATTGAAAAGAATCTGGTCTAGATCCATCTTCAAATCTAGAAGAAAAAGATCTTTGAAAATCATTTGAAGAAGATGGTTTATCAAAGATAACTTTGACATTTCCATCAGGAAAATAGATAATTTGTTCAGGTTTTTTCCTAACAAGAGTTGGAACGAGGTTTTGTGTGTTCTGAAAATCTCATTCTAATCCTCTAGCTTGAAGATTCCAAGGAATACGTCTGGGAATCATTATGTTTGAATGAAGTGGATTGACTTCGACCAAAAGACTTTCATCTCTTGGAGAAGATCTAAGGACAGGAATATTAAGTTGAGTGTTCAAAAGTTTATAATTTACCTGGTATATTAATGCAAAGGCTCTTAAATGATCATCGACATCAAAATTTTTAGTTTGAATTCTAAGATTAAGAGCATTAAGAATAGCTCCATCTTGAAGACTAACAGAAAGATTTGGATAACAATTTGAAAATACTGGTCCACTTTTAAGATTGGATTCAAGTATAGAAAGTCATTTCAAACATTAAAAGTCTCTTGTCTCTTAAGGTTATGAGTACATGAATGTCTAAACCAAGTCGAA
>CAIGRF010352630.1:1457-37293 GCA_903798235.1 Fraxinus ornus | reverse complement strand
ACTTCAAGGGCTACAAGTATTACAGCTCTTAAAATTCGAACGTATACCATGCCAAAAATGGGTCTCAAACTGAATCCAACTCGTTTCGCTCTTCGACCCCAACATGGAACTTGTCCAATGGCTTGTTAACTTCATCCCCATGATCTTCGTGACTCCATTACTTGATTGCATGGCTTTTTTGGGTTGTTTTGAACCTCGACTCATCCTTGAACCCGTCCTTGATCCCTTCTCATTGCTCCTCGATTCTTCACTCGTTTGAGACCTTGTCTTGATCACATCATAAACCATAGTCACGAATTTGTTACATGATGATTTGTAGTACCTTTCGTGCCATTAAATTTTGTTATTTCATACACAATGACCATATTTGGAAGGCAAACATACTTCGATTGGGTCGCAGCAAAAGATTTGAATATTAGACTCTAAGTTAGAGAGAAGAGCAACGATTGAGTGAAAAGTCTCACACATCCACACGGTAGTGTGAAAGTTAAGTGATTAGTTTGACACGGGAAAAAGTTCAGTGACTCGTATGATTCTAGCAACCACCAATATTTTTCAATGAAAATGTCGTTTCTTCACTCAAGTTCCTACTTCTGGATGTTTGATTCACATTTTTCCTATGAAAAATATTTTCCAAAAGTTGGTCAAGTGTCAATAATTTTCTCAAAAACAGAGAAAATATTTTCTTCAAGAGAGTATATTTTAATTTTCAATTTTCTCTCTCTCATCTACCCATCAATAAAAGATGGACAAATATAATATTTTTAATTTGAAAATTAAACAAATCAAACACATTTAAATGATAATTTTCATGAAAATAAATTTTATGCAATTCAATTGTCTAGAACTTATTTTTTCTATGCTTACGGGGCAGAGCCGGAAAGTTATGTTGAAGTGGGTTGACATTTATTTATTTTTTAAACGAAATCATACCATAAAAGACGATTTATGCTGCACGTGATTTAGTTTAAAAAGTTGAAACTCTTGATGCTCATGACAAGGTGGCTTAGAATATATCTTTTGACACTCTTGACAAAGTTCTAACAAATATATTTTTAACTATAAAATTAAATATAGAGCATATTACTTATAATAGTAGATTGATAGATAATGTATGGTTAATAATGAACGAAAAGTTTTTTAGTTGTGTATAATATTATTTTTATTGAAGAATGTATGATTGAAAAGGAGAGATGTATTTTGAAAAAAATGAGAATAAAAAAGGTCCCACCTTCAATTTATAAACACAATAACAGATACTTTGTTCAGTTGGAAAATCTGCTTTTCTTTTTCAAGTCTTAACCTTATTGTTTCAGTTGAATAAACATGTTGAGGGACAAGGAGTTCTACAGAGCATTAAAGTGGCCTGGGATCCTTGCACTGCATGCTGGACACATCGAACCAATTGCACCTGCTGCTTCCATTTCAGGCTGGATAGGCTCATGGTAGAACACATTTCGGCACCAAACACAAAAACTAGAGCTCTTACTCCTACTGTCCGCTATTTTTGGCATCAGATCATTGTTTTCCAGCCAAAATGAGGAATCGAGTCCTTGTTCCATATTTGTAGTATGTGGAAAAATGTTGGACTCCATGGAAATAGCATTTGAACTGTTTGAACCCAGAAAACTGTATTCGACTGGTTCAGCTTCACCTGCCCTCGTACCTTCAGCATTAGTGTTGATATCATGCTTCTTATTAACTTCAAATAATTCTTGTGCTTCCTGCCCACATAAGATGTTGATGGAACAAGTACTATTAGGTATTTAATGTAATTGGCAAATCTGTGAACAAAAATGACTAAAATTAATATGTTGTAAAAATCAAAGAGTAATGTGCAATTAGTGAAAATTAGGTATATGGTTCGAGAATGGGAAAGAGGGAAAAACGACGTGGAATTTCGCTATACTATCACCAAGGTTTGAGTCGAGCGTCTTAAATAGAAACTGCGTCGCCTGCCTATCGCCTCGCCTTCGCTCGAGCGACAGTGTCATCTGAGAATTTTTTTTAATTCGTTTTTTAAAGACTTTTTGTCCGGCCCATTCATTTCTTAACCTAACCTATAAATACCAAACACCACAGAACGGTTTTTCTAAGGTTAATCATTGAACAAACACATTTTTTGATATTCTCTTCATCTTTTTAAGCTTTCAACCTTCATTATTCACATAGATATTTGTTCTTGGCAGTGAAAAACATCAGATTCTAAATCCAAATACCAAACTGTCCTTCATATCCGTCAAAGTTTTTGAAGATCAAGGGAAGGTGACTGGAGTTCCAGTCGTTGAAGAACGTGGTGTTTTTCGTGAATCCACAGGAGATAGATGACTCTGCAAAGCCAAGAGTTGCTGCAGGAGAGCTCAATCCAGGAGAATTTTGAAAACTGCAGCTTGGAGTTGATGCAGGAGCACAAAATCCAAGAGAGCTGTTGGAATTGCAGTCAAGAGGTCAGACAGTACGTATCGTCGTCTAGTCTGGTAGACTGTAAGTTATAAATCGTTTATAGTGGATTGTTGATGGTAAAGTACCCGGAGTCTTTACCTAGTTGGGGTTTCTCCGTGATCAATTATGTGTTCATTTATTGCTTTCATAATTGCGGTATTTCAACATAGGAAAATCTGAATTGCATGATTAATCATCTAGAAAATAATTAATAACGACTTGTTGCTATTTAATTGTTAAATAATTTTAATTCCGCAAAATCACATATTCACCTCTCCTCTAGGTGTAGTTTGGATCGAACTTTGTATTTTCAATTGGTATCAGAGCCTTATTTCGATTCCTAACCCTTATTTCATTCTAGATGAATCAATCATTGTCTGTGCCTTCGTTTTTCGACAGAAGCAACTATACTTGTTGGAAAATTCGAATGAGAGCCTTCCTTAAATCATTAGATGAACGTAATTGGATTAATGTTCAAACTGGGTAGACTCCACCTTCAACTACTGTTGCTGGTGTAGTCACACCCATTGATATTTCATTTTGGACTAAATATGATTAGTTGAGTGTAACTGGAACAGTAAGGGCATTCATGCCCTGTTCATGGCTTCGATCTAAAGAAGTTTGGAACATCTTATAAACCACACACGAGGGAACTAAAACGATTAAAAATTCTAAAATGTAGATGTTAACATCTAGGTTTGAAAAAATTAGAATGAAAAACGATGAATCGTTCGATGAATTCTATGCGAAGCTGAATGACATAGTTAATTCGAGTTTTAACCTAGGTGAGAAGATTCCCGAGTCCAAAATCGTTAGAAAAGTCCTAAGATCCCTATCTGAAAGGTTTAAACCTAAAGTCATCGTGATTGAAGAAAGTAAGGACTTAGATGCCATTAAGATAGAACTCGTAGGATTCCTCCAAACCTATGAACTCACCGTTTCTCAACCTAAAAAGGTTAAATCCATAGCCATGAATACTGTTAGAGAATAAGAGAGTGAATCTGCTGATGCTGAGGCGTTTAGGGACAACAAAATAGCTTATTTCGTTAAAAAATTTCAAAAGGTAATGAGTAATAGAAGAAAGCCTCAAGAACAGAAAAATGAAGTCCCTAGTAAATTCGTGAAAGATAAGCGTGAAAAAAAATAAATCCAGGACCGCTAATAAGAAAACACAATATGTTCAATGCCATGGGTGTAGAAAAAGAGTTCGAATAAAGAATACTATAGGATTGCTAATAAGAAAAGCCAATAAGTTAGATGTAATGAATGTCATTATGGTCACTATAGGAATGAATGTCCTAACTTGAAAAAGAGTTCGAATAGAGAAAGACGTAAGGCATTAGCAGTGACCTTAAGTGGTGAAGTAGATTCTAGTACACAGAGTGATACATCTAGTGGTGAGGATGAACAAAATTTTATAGCATTCACATCTATAGCTACGATTGAATCTAATAAGGAAATTGAAAAGGTTGAAAGTGATGAATAGAGTGAGAAATCTGAGGATGAACATGATATTCAAGGATCTTATAGTGAACTATTTGAGAATCTTAAAATTAAAAAGGTCAATAAAACTATATTGAAAAAGGTAAATGATCTTGAAAGAGAGATAAAAACTCATAGGTGACATTCATGACTTTACCAAAATCTGATTGAAACTTGCTAATGAGAACTTGGAAGCCAAAATTAAATCATTAACAAGTGATCTTGAAAAATCTAACACTCAACTCCAATCATTCATGATTGGTTCGCAGAAACTTGATAATCTGTTGAGGATGAACAAGTCTGCTGAAAATATGTATAGTCTGGGTTACGGTCAAAATGGTAATACTATTGCTAATACATCCAAGACCACGTTCATCTCGACCACTGACAAAGCTCTGTTTATCCTGAACCAAAGAGCAAAATTGTCTTAGGATCGAGACATACTCAACAACGTAGGTTCAATCGTCCTACATATCGACAACAACCTTTAAGCAGTTTTGAACCTATGTTCATTCCCACTTGTCACCATTGTGCCGCTCTGGGATATACAGGACCTAGGTGTCGTAAGCTCGTGGCTAGAGGTAAAAGTCAGGATTTCTCTAACATGGTTAACTTTCTCGCTAATCAAGTTAGCTATTTAACTGAGATGATGTCTCGGTTAACTAGAATCACTTCTACTTTTAAGAAGGTTTGGGTACAGAAGAGTGACCTCCCTAGGTCTGATGGTTAGTTGAATTGCTATGTTGCCCACGTTGCACTTAAAGCTCAAAACAACTCTATGTGGTATCTTGATAGTGCGTGCTGTAAACATATATGTGGTGACAAAACCTTGTTCTCTTCTCTCGATGATTGGAACGTCGGTGTGGTTACATTTGAGGATGGAGCTACTGCACCTATTTTAGGAAAATATGTCGTTAATATATTTGGACTACCTACTATCTTAGATGTGCTTTATGTGAAAGGGTTAAAGTCCAATTAGTTAAGCATTAGTCAAATATGCAATGCTAATTTTGAGGTTAACTGTGTCCAGAAAAGATGTACCATGTATGATTCTACAAATAACATTGTCCTCGAAGGTGTACGAACTTTAGATAATTGTTATGAAGTTCTTCCTAATTTCACCAAGATTGATGTAACTGAAATGTAGCATCAGCGGCTTGATCATATGAACTATAAAAGTTTGTCTAAACTCACCAGAAGGAACTTGTTAATGGTTTATCTAAGCATGAAAATATTGATAACACTTTATGTGGCCGTGTCAACAAGGTGAACAACTTAGAGTAACTCATAGACAAACTTCTAAAATCTTGACAAGCAAGCCACGTGAATTACTCAATATGTACTTAATGGAACCATCTAAGACCGAAAGTCTTGGTTGTAAACGCTATATCTTAGTTGTGGTTGACGATTTTTCTCAATATACATGGATTGAGCTGTTGAAAGATAAAACTGAGGTGTTCGGCCTTATCATCTCATTCTGTAAAAGGCTTAGGAATGAGAAAGACTTTACCATATCAAGAATTCGTAGTGATCATGGAAAAGAGTTTGAAAACTCTAATCTTATAAACTTTTGCTTAGAGGAGGGAATCCAGCATGAGTTCTCCTCGCGGATCAATCCGCAACAAAATGGAGTAGTTGAGAGGAAAAATCGCGCGCTTCAAGAAATGGCTAGAGCCGTGCTTCATGGTAAGGGACTACCTATGCATTTCTGGGGTGAAGCCATCAACACATCGTGTCACATAGTAAAAAGGATGACACTTTATGAGATCTAGAAAGTTAAACGACCCACTGTCAAGTACTTTCGTGTGTTTGGCAGCAAGTGTTATATTCTGAGAGATAGAGAAAATTTGGAAAAGTTTGATTCCAAAAGTGATGAAGGATTCTTTCTAGGATACTCTAGAAACAGTCAAGCCTATCGTATATACAATTCTCGTACACGAGTCGTGATGGAATCCATAAATGTAGTGGTGGATGATGCCTGTAGTAAGGGAGAGATTGGGTGAATCTGGAACACTTGAGTGTTGATCCCGACATAGTTACTGAACCTAAAGAAACTTCAGTTCCTGATCCCTCACACACAATTAATGGTTTAGATACACCTAATAAGGAGTCTACACCTGATGATGAATGTAACGAGCCGACCTTGCTCTGGAACACTTGAGTGTTGATCCCGACATAATTATTGAACCTAAAGAAACTTCAGTTCCTGATCCCTCACACACGATTAATGGTTTAGATACACCTAATGAGGAGTCTACACCTGATGATGAATGTAACGAGTCGACCTTGCGCCGCAGTCATTATCATATCGTACGTATTGTCCGCTCTGGGAGAGCATAGGCCCATCTTACCCCTCACGGCTTTCTGACGCGTCCCCAAGATTCGAACTCAAGACCTCCATCATATGGGAGACTTACGTACGATATTATAACGACTGCGGTGCAAAGTCGGGTCGTTAAGCTTTGGGAGAGCAAATACCCATCTTACCCCTTACGACTTTCGACGCGTCCCCAGGATTCGAACCCAAGACCTCCATCATACGGGAGACTTAAGTTGAATCCTAGTACCAATTGGGCAAGGTAAGATGGACCTATACTCTCTCAAAGCGGACAGTACGTACGATATAATAACAACTGCGGCGCAAGGTCGGGTCGTTACAAAAAATGCGTCAATTGGTACCAGGATTCAACTTAAGTCTCCCATATGATGGAGGTCTTGGGTTCGAATCCTAGGGGATGCGTCAGAAAGCCGTGAGGGGTAAGATCGGCATAAGCTCTCCCAAAACGGACAGTACATACTTGCTCAATTGGTACTAGGATTCAACTTAAGTCTCACATATGATTGAGGTGTTGGGTTCTAATCCTAATGACGCGTCAGAAAGCCGTGAGGGGTAAGATGGGCCTATGCTCTCTCAAAGCGGACAGTACGTACGATATGATAATGACTGCGGCGTAAAGTCGGGTAGTTACAATAAAACTAAACAACCTAAAAAACCTTCATCCAGAGTTAAGACGAATCATCCTAAAGTTAATATTATTAGGGATTTAGAAGAAGGAATGAGATTTCGTAAAAGAGTTTTGAACAACCGACATATGTTAGCTATGTGTCTCAGATTGAGCCTAAAAATGTCAAAGAGGCCCTTAAGGATGAATGTTGGGTAAATGCCATGCATGAAGAGCTAAATCAGTTTGTCAGAAACAAAGTATGAGGTTTAGTTCCTAGGCTTGATGATTGTAATGTTATAGGTATTAAGTGGATATTTAAGAATAAACCGATGATCAACGTACTATAACTAGAAATAAGGTTAGGTTAGTTGCCCAAGGATATACTCAGGTTGAAGGCGTAGACTTTAATGAAACATTTGCCCCGCTAGCTAGTCTTGAATCCATTAGAATTCTTCTGGATATTGCTTGCACTTTAGGATTCAAATTATATCAAATAGATGTCAATAATGCTTTCTTGAATGGAATACTCCAGGAAGAAGCCTATGTTGAACAACCTAAAGCATTTATTGATCCTAAATATCAATATTATGTCTATAGGTTGAATAAAGCTTTATATGGTCTTAAACAAGTCCTATAGCTTTTGTATGATAGGCTTACTGCATATCTCATGGAACATGATTTCTTAAGTTGTGGTGCAGATAGAACCCTATTTATAAGACATATTGAGAAAACCATCACCATAGCTCAGATCTATGTTGATTACATCATTTTTGGTTCTCCAATTGATTCTCTTGCTCATAATTTCGCTGAATGCATGAAGCAAGAATTCGAGATGAGCATGATTGGAGAATTAAATTACTTTATTGGTCTCCAAGTCAAACAACCGAATGATGGATTATTCATATCTCAATCGAAATATGGAAAAAATCTTGTCAAGAGTTTTGGTCTAAACAGCAAGAAACATACTAGAACCCTCATGAGCACCAACGTCAAGTTAGGTAATGACCCTACAGGTAAGAGTGTTGATCAGACATTGTATAGGAGTATGATAGGTAGTTTACTTTATCTCATTGCTAGTAGACCTAACAAAGCTTCTAGTATAGGAGTTTGTGCGCACTTTCAGGCTGATCCCAAGGAATCTCACATGAGTGCCGTGTGACTTATCATTAGATATGTAAATGGAACTGTAGATTATGGGATCCTGTACTCTCGGGACTCTAATCTTGATCTAACTGGCTATTCAGATGCCGATAATAGAAAAAGTACTTCTGGAGCCTTTTTTCTGTTGGTGCTAATCTTGTTGCTTGGATGAGTAAGAAACAAAATTCTATCTCATTATTCACAGCAAATGCTGAGTATATATCTGTAGGAAATTACTGCAATCAACTGATTTGGATGAAGCAAATGTTGAGTAATTTTGGAATTAAGCAAGGTACTATGAATGTGTTTTGTGATAATACTATTGTCGTTAATATTTTCAAAAATCATGCTCAACACTCTCGAACCAAACATATTGATATACGACATCATTTTATTCGAGAACTTGTGGAAACTCATGTTGTAATTCTTGAGCATATTTCTACAAAGAACCAGTTAGCTAACTTATTTACCAAGCCATTAGATGGTCTTCGATTTGAATCTCTTAGGACGACTATTGGTGTTTGTGCACCTCATTGATTAAGTATTTTTGGTGCATGCTAGTACTTTACCACTGTGTGACATTGATTTATACATGTATCATACTTGTTTGTTTGTTTGTTTTTTATAAGAACACTTATGCATATTTTTTTACTATTATTTATTTTACTTTTATTTTTATTTTTGTGTGTTTGACATTTTTTTTTTTTACTTAGTGCATTCATACTTTCAATTAAAAGAAAAATGAAACATTGAAATAAAAAAAAAGGACATTTTTTTTCTACAGCTTAATATACATTGAACTTGATTTTGTTGGTTGTGAACATGAATTTATTTGATGAGCCGTAACATAATTTGCATTGCTGGCTTAGGTTATTTATGAAGTACTTCGTATATGTCTCTTCATATACCATCTGCACTGCACACACTATGATATTGTTAGTGGGACTTTACCGCGTGTGCGAGATTTGGAATGACAGTCATATGTTAGTAGGGTGACTTTGAACATGAATTGATCTAAGCTCAAGATAATCCCTGATAAAAATTATATAAAATAAAGGAAAATGCTCAATATCTTATGCTCATCTTCGAAACCTATTTGACTTGAGCAATTAAGCCTGCAGGGATTTTCATAACCTGATGCCTAGGGTCAATTGACTTGGGTTAACTGGTTTAACGCTCGCTACATGGGTCATATTAGTCGCTTAATGGAGAAGAGTCTGGACTTAAGATTTGAAAATTGTTATGAATTTACAATATTTACAGTTTAAAAAAATGAATGCTAAAAGTCAGGAGGAAAAAAGATATTGTTCATATAAAACGAGCTTTAATATATATGTTCTAATATGCTCTACTTCGTTTGACTTTCATAAATAGAGGAAAATCCTTAATGGCGGTGATGTTTCGCACGTCCTTTCTTACAAAGTTAAGGTTTGGAGTCCTACTACCAGAGGATTAATAACGCTTTACACATATAGGTCACTTATAAAATTTACTCCATGTTTAACTTGGGTCAAATGTGTGGGAATAATTATTGTTCATTGCTTATACTTATGTCTGCTAACACCTGTATTGTTAAGTTATTGAGTGTTATTTCTTGGTCCCTTGTCATTTTGTGACAAAAAGGGAAGTAGATATAGATTTTGAAGATTTTGATGGAGTAGATATTTGGAGTAGATATTTTTGCTTCAACAGGATGTATATGTTTTTATCTACTTGATACTATGTATCTAAAAGTTTTGATTTTATGACATAATTTATTTCAATATTTGCTAGATTAAGCCCATGTTTGGTACACATTAAAATTTTCATTTTCATTCTTTTACTCGTTTTCAACAACACATTCTTCAATAAAATAATTTTTTTCATCACATCAATAACTTTTCCTTCTTTTTCAACCACACATTCTCCATCAATCTACTATTCCAAAATACATTCTTTCAAAATAATGTAGCTCAAACACACCTTAAGTTTTGATGTTTTGTAGTATCAATGTTTCGTTTTGGTATGTTGAATTGCATTAATATTACGTCTTAATTTAGCTTATGATACGAAACTGAAAAGATGCATTATGAGTTAACTGCTTAAATCATTTTTACATGTAATACTACTTGATGAACTGTTTGAACCGTTTTTATACTTAATACTGTTTCAAATATATTTTACACTGGGTATTTAAGTTGTCTATTTCAAGAAATAGGTTATGATAAATGAAATGCAGAATTCGTTCAAGACAGTTATTGTTTGTGTCAATTTTTGAGTCAATAATTTTATTTTACTACTGCCTTGACTTTAGATTGGAGTTTTGTCACAAAATGTCAAAAGAGGAGTTTGTTAGATATTTAATGTAATTGTCAAATTAGAGAACAAAACGGACAAAAGTTAATATGTTGTAAAAGTCGAGTAATGTGCAATTAGTGAAGTTGTGTTATTTTAGATCTAGGGTTCGAGAATGGGGAAGAAGGAAAAACGGCGCGGAATTTTGCTAGATTGTCGCCAAGATTTGGCTCGAGCGTCAGAAACAGAAACTGCGTCACCCGCCATAGCCTCGTCCGCTCGTTTGTCGCTCATCCTCCGCTCGAACGACATTGTCATTCAGTAATTTTTTAATTCGTTTTTTAAATGCTTTTTGTTCGGCCAATTCATTCCTTAACCTAACCTATAAATACCACATAACGGTTTTTCTAAGGTTGATCATTGAGCAAATACATTGTTTTGATATTCTCTTCATCTTTTTAAGCTTTCAACTTTCATTATTCACATGGAGATTTGTTCTTGACGATGAAAAACATTAGATTCTAAATCTAAATACCAAACTGCTACTTCCTTCATATCTGTCAGAATTTTTGAAGATCAAAGGAAGGTGATTGGAGTTCCAGTCATTGAAGAACGCGGTGTTCTTCGTGAATTCACAGGAAATAGACGATTTCACAAAGCTGTGAGTTCGCAATCCAGGAGAGCTTTGGAAACTGCAGCTGGGAGTTAGTGCAGGAGCACAAAATTCAGAAGAGCTGTTGGAATCGCAGTCAGGAGGTCAAATAGAACATGTCATCATCTAGTTTTGTAGACTATAAGTTATAAATCGTTTATAGTAAATTATTGACTAGCAAAGTGTCCGAAATTTTTACCCAGTTGGTGTTTCTCCGTGATCAATTCTGTGTTCATTTATTGCTTTCATAATTGCGGTAATTCAACATAGGAAAATCTGAGTTACATGATTAACCATCTAGAAAATAATTAATAGTGGTTTGTTACTATTTAATTGTTCAGTAATTTTAAGTCCGCGTAATCACCTATTCACCCCCTCTCTAGGTGTAGTTTGGGTCGAACTTTGTATTTTCAAGTACAATTAACAGAACCAGGAAGGCACAAATTGATTCATGCATTGGGGGTCAGATTTGAAGAAAGCAGAATCAATCCCCGCCAATTCTGTTTTAAAATGGGGAAACTGAACCTTCAATTATAAATCAGCCAATACTATTAACAAACCTGAAGTAGAAATATTCCTCAGTGAAAAAATAAAACCATCTGATTAGTAAATTCTACTATATAAAGAGTGAAGGAGGAAAATTTGATATTGAAGAACAAAACAATTTTTACAGGATTACGTGGTATGATTATTTTGTAAACAATGACAGTTATGTACCAGAGTCAGTAGCTAGAGACCTACAACAACGGTTAAAGAGCCTAACATAGCTAGGTTAAAAAAAAATTGAGCTTGCTACCAGACACTTCATGGCACACAACTACATGATTAAGCAAGAAACTGAGCGTACTCTTCTTGCAATATGATTTTAAATCCTGTGTTCAATATAGTGCCCCACATTTGAACAAATATAGTTCTTGTATAATTTCATAGAGTAATAAATTATATCTTACTATTGACTTCAGCTATATAGCATAACTTGCAAAGGGTTGAACCTTGTTCATGCATATATTAAAACACCTGAATAAAAATAGTGCAAATTAAGATAATGGGTACCTTATTTGACATTATATCAAAGGCATGAAAGCAGCTAGATGGTTGCACTTGTGCACTTGTAGTAGCAGTGAAACAACCCTGCAAGGCATTTTCTTGACCAGTTGTCCAAAGGCCGCCAGCCATGACATCCACATCAGGCTGCAGATTGTTTCTGTCAAAACCAATTATGAAGCCGTTGTCAGAATTTTCCACCTGATTGCCTCTGAGTCCATCCCAATCCCTGCCTGAATAATTCACGCTGAAACTAGTTCCAAGTTCCCATGTTTTGTTGTTTAAAGACGAATCAAGTAAACCAAACCCCAAAGTTTTTCCTTGTTTTGCATCCTCCACTGTGCTACTAACGTTGTCACCAAAATTAGTTCGAACACCATACGTTTTCTCGGTGCCACATTGAACATTAAAACTACCTAGTAGATTTTTTTCCTGTTCAAATGTATCAGAGCTTGTATGGAGATGGCCAGAAGAAAGGATGAGCTTATGATTTCTTGGGTTTTCTATATCATGAAATTTAGGATCATTATCAAAGGTAGTGGAGATCATATTTAGAGTATATGCCTCATTAGAGACTTCTGCAGCACAAGACTGTGTAAGCAATAAACTTTCAGATGGTTCCTGTTTGCACTCTTCCGCAGCACTGCTGATCACCCGCATTACATCTTCTTTGATAATATTTTTCTCTGTTTCAAATGCAAGAGAGCAATGTCGAAGAATTTTTTCGTCCTCAATGCCAATCACAGCATCTGAATTTACTTCATTATGACTACCGAAAGAAAGAAGCATTTCACTAGTCCTGACATTTTGGACGCTATCAACTTCAGGCTTTTCCATTTTTCCCTTGTCAAAAAAATGTTCAGTACTGATGTTCCTATCATAATCCGATAAAGTAAGCAAACTGCCTTTACAGGTAATTTGCACACCCACTTCCTTTGCCAAACTAGTGGCCTCCTCATTTTTATATTTTTTAACACTTGCTTGCTCATTCCAAGATGGATCTGAAGAGATCCCAAATTGCATTTCCTCTTGGACGCTACTTAAAGCATCCTTATCTGCTTCAGAACTGCCATTCCCACTCGTTCTGAAGCTATATTTTCCATCAAGTGTACACTCACAAACTGAGCTGGGTAAATTGTCTTCAACAACCACTTCCTCATCTCCATATGCAGTCATCATGTGGCTTTTGGATTCATTGTTTTGATCACACCATGTTTCTGTAGAAATTGATGGAATGGGCACGCTGTCAACATTCTCACAAGAAAGGACTTCAAAATTACTATGCTGCTCGACCCTTGTAGCACTATAATTATCCTGTCCAATAGGCCTTGAGCAACATCCAAATACAGAGCCATTATCCACAAACATCTCAACATCGCATTTAAGTTCATTCGTTGACGGAGAGAGATGCTCATCATTTACAACAATATCACATGTTTCCACATTATCAGAACCAAATGAACCACTTGCAGAGACTCTGTGTTGTTTGGAATCCTCTAAGGTAACAGAATTTTTAGTTACCTTGTTCATATCACCAGCTGCTGCTTCAGTGAATTGAAAAGGTGAACAACTTTCAGAACCTTTCTCCAGCACATTGCAACCATCAGATATTCCAGCAACACTATCAGGGATACACACATCAACAGAACTTTCATGGCAACCTTTGTTCTCGTTGTTAGATGAGAGAACCTCATCAACTCCTCTTAAATTGCCATTAGCTGCCATGCGATCTCCATCATGATCACTGGCATTCACATAGGAAGTTTTTGCAATATTATTGCCTATTGAACCTAATGATCCTTTCAACATAACCTCTCTAACAGGTTGTCGAAAAAAAGAACTGGCGTCGGCACAAACTCCCACATCAACAAATAGTGATTCTTCGGTACTTATCACATGGTTTCTCTCATGAGCACCGATACGACCATTGAAATTATTCATTTCGTTAGATGTTTTATGGGTGGACATGTGTTCATAACTTCCCTCTTTAAGTATTACCACATCATTGAGAGACAAAGCATTTTTGTATATCTCTTTACTATGAAGAGATAACTGGTGGTGAAATAGATCATCCTTCTCATTAAAAGTCATTTTGCACTCGTCACAATGTAAATATTTTCCTATTTTGTCAGATGGCTGATCCCCACCATTCAATGTGACTTGCATTTCATGATTAGAAGATGTCGAAGAAATAAAAAGTGATGATGCATGGCAAACCAGGTTTTCCTTTCTGTTGTCATCTTGGTTAGTAACATTCACAATCTGTAAAATATCCCATGAACAAATCAACAAACAAAAAGAAAGCATACATAGAGACAACCAAAGAAAGAAATAGTAAACACAGGGTAACTTACACTGGCAGAAGCCAAGTTTTTGCCATCATTGATATTCTCAGCACAATTAACCTTATTCGCATCTTGGGCACTATGAAAAGAGATCAAGTATGAAGAAATATCCTTGCATGACAAAAACTGCTGTCCACTGGGGCTGTAAATCACCAAGTTAGCAATAACTCAATACAAATAGTTAAACCAAAAATAAATAAATAAACAAACAAATACAAATACAAATCAATATAATATAAATGAAAATAGATGTATGCTAAAGGTACAATTCAGGTTCAGGCACTCAAAGTAGCTATCGAAACAGATTAGCACTTTTCAATTAATATTTTTTTTCTGTAAAGCTTCGTTTATACATCTGCTATGAAGCCAAGCGGTTGAAATCTTTTCAGGAACAAATAAAATTATCAGGCAAATGCTACCTTTCACTAGCCAGATTACTAAAATATTCTTGGCACAGGATCTTCAAGTGCTCTAAAATGTTTTTAAACAATTAAAAAAAAAAACAATAGAAATGATATTGCAGTGTCCTGATTAAGCATTGAAAAGAATTCATGCTTATCCCATCTATCTGCCCCCCACAGCAAAATTAACCTTTTATGGGGATAAAATAATAGTAGACATTTAAAGAGTGATAAATGTACAGTTCAATTACTAAATTTTATTTGCTTCACAGCTTAAATACGATATCTGCTCAAACCATGTTAATAAAATGTATGCAATAATGAAGGATGAATGCATGTTGCTTTGTTAGCAAATTCTTTAACCAATTTCTAATCTCATGGCTGCAAATCAAGGCAAACTCTGAATGCTAGATATGATCTCAAATAACTGGGGTCAAGGTCGGCCGAACCAAACTGGGGGGGGAGGGGATCTTGCCTGTACGTATTGGGGCATATGAAATTTGAAAACATCAGCCCCGATTTACTATGTAAGAATTGGTCAATTTTGTTCATGAAATTTCATTAATAAGTGAAACATTACCCTAAAGGATTAGTAGCAAAGAAATGACTTTGCACATGTCTGAATCATTCAACATATGAGAGGCTTGCATAGGACATTTTGATGTCAATTTCTCATGTCCATGTGCACACATAATGAGGAAGATATATTACACCTTCATCTAAATTTCCATATTAAGAGTAACTCCAAAACCCTCTTTATTAGTCACATCCTCTTTATTCTAGAGAGTCAATCATATTTTTAAGGAATCCAACGGACTCTCTATATTCAAAAATTAAATAAAGAGTAGATTTGACTCTCAAATGTGGAGAGCCAAAACCACTCTCCATATAATACTTTTGGTGATTTCATTTACTATTTCATCACTTTCAATGCACCACTATCATTTTGTATTAATCATTAATTTTCGAATAAGAGAGTAATAAAATAAAAAAAGAGGAAAACTAGGTAAAAAAAAAGTGGGAATATGTTAATTTACGATAAACTTAGCCTCCATTATGAAAGAATTTATAAATAGATAGAAATAAATACTGGATAAGTCGATAGCACTTTTGGATCTATTGAAATGTGTGTTGAAAATAAAGTTTGACTATTTATAAATGAGTTATAAATCATTTATAATTTACCCAAACGGAGGCTTATATTCTTATTTAGCTTTGATATTGAATTTTACCAGTGAAATATTTTGATATTGAAGAACGGTTGTTCGTTGTACTAAGATAATTTTGGCTCATATTTTGTATCACAAGTGCAAACGAAAAAACAAAATTCATGTACAAAAAGTGCATATAATAGATATAAAACAAATTCATCATTAAGTTCATACAACCTTTCTCATGAATTTCAGAATTTTTTAAAAACAAATCACCTTCTCTAATCCAAAATATACAAAATGCGACTTAACATGGCCTTGACTTGTTGGCCCATGGGCCTATCATTAAGAGATTAAAAAAAATATAAGACGTGCCATTAGACATGTCAGACACGTTCCCCATCGTATTCAAGGCGTATCTATGTTTAAAATGCATCGAACACTTACACTCTACCCTAGGGAGTTTTAGTGCTTCACAAGTATCTCCTAATTCATTAAAATATATTTGGATTCTTAACAGCAAAAAATATAAGTGCCCAACTTTATTTCTCAAAATCATTTATTAATCCATTCATAGAAGTGTCCTTGTCCTAATACTCAGCACTGTAGTCTTTTTCAAGCCATTGCTACAATACGTGCAACCCTGGATCATGTATTTAGAGATAATGTTCTTTTTCAAACACAGATCAAAATTTGCATTGCCAAAGCTCTTCGTCATATAGAATGGAAATCTTCCTAGTTTTATATCACGAAAATCAATTTAAGTTAAAAATTAAATAGTCTATTCCTAGTGCATTTTACTATATTCAGAACAATGCTGAGCACATCCCAATGGCAACACTCAACAGCATACCCGTACTCTGTGTTATTCAATACTAGTTAATGAATCCCAAGGATTACATGCCCAAATTCCCGGTCGTTAATCTACTCAATTAACTTATGAGCTGTCTTTTTCCTAGTACATCTAGGTTCCCTGATTGCAAAACACAATGCAAACAAGAACCAATATATAACGGAACAGTGTTGTTCGAATAAGAACCTTAGGTAACGACGACAATACAACCACACATGTCCTTGCTTCTTCTTGAGAGAGAGTAAAAGCTTCCAACCAATTGGTAATGTGCTCCCGAACATGCTGGCATCCACAATCCTCCTCTTCTTCCTGCTACTTCCCCATTTCCCATTCAGCCCTTCCAAAAACCTTAATAACTCCTCTTGGCTCTTCAAACCTTCTGTCCTCTGTCTGATTTCCTCCGCATATGGATCATCCACTGTCCCCAAAGCCACCAAATCTACTTCCAACCCATCCCTATTCAATAAAGCCTTTCTATCTCTATCCCCATCCCCCACATTCCCACCCACAAAAACCTCACTCATAATCAAACCATTCTTATTATGATTACCATCAGAAAAATCGACATTAGCATTAACCCCCAAAGTAGAGTTGGCATTGTTCTCCATCATTTCCCGACAAGGGCGACCCCGTTTCCGTTTATTGTTAACAGGAACCACGACATTGGAGGACGAGGAGGAAGGAAATGACGGTAATTGTTGGGGGAGTGAATAAGAGTAATCTACTTTAACAGGGATTAGTTCTTCAGGGTTAGAATTGTAAACAAATAATTGCTTAAGGAGAGCGATAATCTGTGAATTTTCTTCCTTCTCTGGATTTGAATTACCATTATTAATGTTCGCAACGGCTGTAGGACGGAGATGAGGAGTGCGGCGGCGAGGGACGGATGAAGAGGAGACGGAGGAAGAGGAGGCAGGAGCGAGGCGGAGGCGGGAATAAGTCTGTTTGCGGGAGCCAGCAGACTCATTGAAGCTGCGCCTGTCGAGCTTTGGAATTACCACGTCGTCACAGCGCAGGATACCCATGGCAGAGGAAGAGCATTGGAATGGGAGCCAGCAGACTCATTGAAGACGCTCCTGTCGATCTTTGGAATTACCACGTCGTCGCAGCGGAGGATACCGATGGCGGAGGAAGAGCATTGGGAAAGGGAATATAGTTCGGATTGGGAGAATAACCGGAGATCTATAATGGGTAGTGAATCTACTTGGGGAGGGCCACCGTCTGCGGCGGAGGTGGAATCAACGGTGACGGAGGCCATGTTAAAATTGTTGGAAATGAGAGTGGTTTATGTAACAAGGCAAAAGTTTAATGGATTTTTCCTTTTTTAATGGTCAAACTGAAAAGAAGTCCGATTTGTTTTCTTCTCTAAAATGGCCTTGTAAATGCCAATTTTATCATTATATTAAATTAGGAACAAACTAGTTTATATATTCTATAACAGCGGGAGATCCTCAATAAATGTGTATTTATTGCTCAATTGTAATTTGATGTTCGTTAAGGTTCAGTGGGAGAACAACAATTTTTTTATATTAAAAGCCATGCAATAACAATTTGAACGGATGAATGTTGTGTTTGAAAAAAATTAGAAATATCATATAAGTAGGATACGGTGATTACAAACTTAAAAAGAGGATAACAACAAAGATTTTCTAATAGTAGGATGCAAAATAGGCGTGATCCTATCCCTATGGTAGAATTTGACGATGAGATTGAAGTATAAAGTGAGAATGAAGATGATCAAATCCCAGTGGATAAAGTGGGTAGGATAAAGCAGAGATGATATATGTAGTGATAAAAATTGTTCCACTAGCCCAAATGGCCCAAGTCCAAAAAATAGTAAGACCCAGTGTAAACTCGCAATCCCAGATAATTTATTATCAAGATAAATCACACTATGATTTGACTAGATCAAATTGGAGTTATTTGAAAACCGTTGGGTATCTCAATCGAATAAATCTTATCAGATTCAGTTCCAACCAACAAATCTCGCAGAATCCTAGTCAATCCCACCTAGACGATTATCCCACTGCTATAAATTTCGTGGTCAGTCTTATGTTCAGGTATAGAAAAACGAATATCACTCTACTCTAAACTACTTCTTCATTCTTTTGATCTAGAATTCTTGAAAAGCTTTTCTGAAATGACCGTCGGAGGGTCTTCGGCCAGTACTACATTGGTGTCCTCTTGAGATCTTTTGCGGTCGTTTTTCTTCATTCTACTTTTTCGTAGGATTGCTAGTTGCCTGACCGAGACTTTCTCAACTGTAGAATCACCGTCTACAATTTGGTGCCCACCGTGGGGCTCTAGCAATCATTTTTTTCAAACAAGCTCGTACCATTACTATCCGTCAATCACCATGTCAGGAACTTCTAAAATCAATCGTACGGATGACTCTACCGATTACGCTGTGGATGAAACTTCTCGTCAAGGAGTGGAACGAATGATTAGCCAGGAGGTGGGAGCAACAAACCAACAAGGAGACAACTTAAGTCATATTTCCACTCTGCCAACCATTACACAGCCTTCAACCCAGCCAGTACAACCGACGGTTGCTCAGCATGATGTTGTTTATCCTGCCTCCACATACTCTCAACCTACCACTCTGCCGGCGAAGTAATTGCACAACTAGCCAAACTCATTGCGTTGACAAAGCATAATTCACAAAAATTAGAGAGATTAGAAGCGGAGAATGCTGCCATCTGTGTGGAGAATTGAGACCTTCAAGAAATGGTGGAATCGTTGGCGTCCGATCCGACTTTGTGGTACGTCGTCCCGTTCCCATACCCCTTCAGGCCTACACCTTTACTCAACCGAAATGTACTTAAGACCATTAGTTCGAATGTTCAATTCGCTACGTCGCTGAACGGTGGGTCAGAAGATGTACAACCCCAGCTTACCGATGGACAAGATCTAGAGTTTGCACAAAAGTTAGCAACGACTAAAGCCTTGGTCCAATGTATTCCTGGGATGCCTGCACCAATCAAAAAGAGTGCATCCAGTTGTTTCACCGACTCTCCTTTTGTTGACGAGATTGCCCTAGTGGAAATGCCCAAGAATTTTAGTTTCCTTAACATGAAACTTTACGATGGGACGGCTGATCTAGACATAGCTCAATACAGATAGAGAATTTTTACTGTCGCTATACCAAGAGACCTTCGCGAGGCCTACATGTGTAAGGGGTTCGGCTCCAGTCTTGTGGGGCCGACCCTGCAATGGTACACAAACCTTCCAAATAATTCTATATCGTCGTTTGCACAACTAACTGATACTTTTGTTGAGCAGTTTGCCAGCAATAGAAAGCTTGAGAAACGGTCTGACAATCTTTATCATATAGTGCAAATGAGAAGTGAATTACTCCGTGAATTTGTCAGACGATTCAACCGAGAGAAAGTTTCCATTCCTAGCTGCAAACTACTGTTTCTGCTTTTCGAAAAGGGCTCATCCCAAACACTTATTTGTACATGGAACTAACCAAATATCCATGTAGTACAATTGAGGATGTCTTGGCTAAAGCTTGGGCCTAGATTAAATGAGAAGAAGATGATGCTAACTTCAATTTCACCAAACGACAAGCCCCTAAAGAAGAACCGTGACGATAAAACAGGGTTGAGAAACGGCATGCAAGTACTTATTCTCCTCCAGATATGAGGGACACCAAGCGTAGAGAGCTACCCATACAATTTGATCGCCTTTCTAAAAGGACAAAGGTTGGATCCCTGAATACAACCTTTCAATCGCACCAGCAGAACTAATTGCAATACTAAAGGAGATGGGCGACAGAGTAAATCAGCCCGGAAAAATGAGAAGCTCTAGTGACCAACGCGACAAAACTAAGTGGTGTGAATTTTACGCAGACCATGGCCACCAGGCTCAGGTCCAGTGATCATGCTAACACGTAATAGAACTATTAACTTCATCACCAGCGGGTCAGAAGTTAGCTGGATAACGAGTGCAATGGCACGAAGACATGCCCATGGAGTAGTTCATCTTTGCCAAAATCTAAACCAAGTAAACGGGTCAGACTCACATTAGATCATTTGATTCACTACCTTTGAGGCTACGAAGCTACTCAATCTACATCATGACGCTTTGATCATATCTTTGAACATCGTCAATTACTTGACCAATCGCATCTTAATATAAAATGGCAGTAGTGCAAACATATTTTTTTTGGAACCCATTAAGGCTATGGGAATTCCAAAAGAAGACATCACTCATCGGACGACAGTGCTAATTGGTTTCAGGGGCGAACAAAAGAACACTTTGGGTGAGATTGTGCTGCCCATTTATGCAGAAGGAGCTAACCTCCATACTCGATTCCTCGTAATGGATAGCCCATCAGCATATAATGTTATCTTAGGAAGACCCTGGATCCATGACATGAAGGCTGTACTATCGACATTTCATCAAGTACTATATTTTCCTACCAAATGGGGAATAAAGGATATTCATGGTGACCAAAGGGATTCTAGAGACTGCTACCAAAATTCACTCCGCTTTGACCAATGTCCTTTATAGCAATTTTAACACATCATTCCAGACCATCCGGATGTGGAAGAGCTAGATGAAGTACAGATACATCTCGACTTTTCAGAACACAAAACTCAAGTGGGGGCAAGGTTAGAGCTGACGCTCAGGCAACATCCTATCAAGTTTATCATGGAACACCATGACTGTTTTGCTTAGTCTCATACATACATGACCGGTGTTGACCCAGAAATAATGACGCACAAAGTGAATGTTGATCCCCAGTACATTCCTATCAAACAAAAGTGAAGAAGGTTTGTTCCTGAACGAAATCGCATTATTAATGAAGAGGTACAAAAACTTATAGAAGCAGGCTCCATACAAGAAGTCTATTACCTAGACTGGCTCGCTAATGTCTTCGTTGTGAAAAAGAGGAATAATCAGTTGAGAGTCTGTATCAACTTCACAGACTTGAACAAAGCATGTTCGAAGGATAGCTTTCCACTTTCACATATCGACATGATGGTCGTCTCAACAGCTAGGTATGAACTTCTAAGCTTTATGGGTGCCTTTTCCGACTACAACCAGATTCTAATGTACCCAACTAACCAAGAGAAAACTGCTTTCATGACGAAGTCAGGCACATTCTGCTACAAGGTCATGTCGTTCATGCTCAAGAGCGTCGGAGCAACGTATCAACGGCCAGTGAATCGTATGTTTGCTGATCAACTCGAAAAATCCATGGAAGTCTATAACGACGACATGCTGGTAAAGTCCCTAATTGCAGAGCAACACATAGACCACCTGAAGCAATCTTTCGAGGTTCTAAAGAAGTACAACATGAAACTCAATCCGTCCAAATGTTCATTCGGAGTATCCTCTGGCAAGTTCTTAGGTTACTTAGTAACTCAGCGGGGAATCGAGGCAAACCCGCATCAAATTCAATCAATTATAAACATCCTATCTCCGACTTACATGAAGAAAGTTCAGAGGCTTATTGGAAGACTTGCAGCTCTTAACAGGTTCATCTCTCGATTTTCTAAGAAATTCCAGAAATTCTATAACATATTAAGGAAGAACAAAACATTCGAATAAACTCCAACATGTAAAGAAGCCCTCCAATAACTCAAATAATACTTAACTTTACCTCCACTCTTGTCAAAATCGAAAGATGGAGAACAACTCTACATGTACTTGGCAGTATTGGAGACGGCAGTCAGCACAGCTTTTATTTGTGAAGAAGAAGGAAAGCAACTTCCTATTTACTATGTCAGCAAGACGTTACTGGATACAGAGACCCGCTATTGCCAGCTGGAAAAATTAGCTCTGTCACTTGTTAGCGCTACTCGGAAACTAAGGCCTTACTTCCAAAGCCATTCAGTAGTTGTCGTAACATCTTTCCCGCTGAAGCAGATACTCCACAAACTAGAGTTATCCAGAAGACTAACCAAATGGGCCGTCGAATTAAGTGAATACGGTATTTCCTTTGTACCCCGTATTGCCATAAAATCTCAGGTAGTTGAAGATTTCATTGTTGATTTCGCTCCCAACTCTCAGGTCCTAGCCTAAAAAGAACTTCTTTGCTTGACGGACGGACCAATGATATACACATGGATGCTCCAGGTGGACAGGTCAAGCAACATCAATGGTGCAGGCCTCGACATCATTCTAACATCACCAGGAGAAGAGCAGATAGAACAGGTGGTTGGGTGTGAATTTAAGGCAACTAACAATGAGGCAGAATACGAAGCACTCATTGTCGGGCTGATCATGGCAAAAGATATAGGAGTCACTCGAATAAATGTTCGCAGCGATTCTCAACTCATTGTAAACCAAATCCAAGGCATCTTTCTAGCCAAAGACGCAAAGATGATATCTTACCTAGAGTTAGTCAAATAGCTCTACGGTAAGTTTGATAAGTCCCAATTCACTCAGGTTCCATGGATCGAAAACGTCCAAGAAGATGCGCTAGCCAGCCTAGGAGAAGCTATGAATACGAAAAAAAAGCAAGGTCGTCCCAGTGGCCTACTTACAATGGTCAGTGATTCGAAAGCCAGTCGAAACCAAACGTTTTCATTCGATGGAAGAGCAATCTTGGATGACGCCGATTGTTAGATACCTCCAAAATGATGAATTGCCACAAGACAAGAATGAAGCTCGCCGAACCAAGGTTAAGGTTGCCAGATTTTGTATTATAGATGGTAAATTGTATAAAAGATCATTCTCTGGACCCTATCTTCGATTCATCGGCAAAGCAATGTCGAATATGTCCTAGCTGAACTTCACGAAAGGGAATGTGGCAATCATCAGGAGCCCGAAGCTTAGCGCACCGTGCACTCCCCACTAGATACTATTGGCCAATGATGTAGGCCGACTCCTTAATCATGTCAAGAATATGTCCTAACCTTCTTTGCTTTCACGATGATCAATGACAAAGTTTCACATGGACCAAATATGCTACTGATAAGTGTTTTTTTCACACTTATTAAATATCTAAATATGCTTTTTATTTATAAAATGAATAAAATTCTATTCATAATTATGTAATATTTGCCTTTGTAGGCCAAAAATCACCCAAGAAAAGAAAACAATACAAAATGAGGAAAAAGAGATTAAAAGTGTACAAAAATTGTGAAGTTGGGGACCAAAGTGAACAAGACAAGAAGTTGAAGGATCATGGATGTAATTTAAGAAGAGCTTAATTGATATAAAATTCAAAAGTTGAGGACCAATTGTATAAGATAAAAGTTTAGGGACCTGTCATGCAATTATCTCAAGGACTTGAGCTACAATTTTTGGAAAATGGTTTGAGATTTTAACCATCCTGGGTCACGCAGCGGTAGTCGGCTTTCTCCATTTTTTTTTTCTTTTATGTATTGTATAAAACATTCTCCTTTTTATTATTTATATAACATGAGCTAATTAATTGTGTTGGGATTTGTGGTATTAGTTTAACCTAACTTTTAATTAATTTTGATATTTGCTCTTTAATGTTATGTTATTTATTTTCATGTGTTTCTACTATTGTATTTCATGGATTTTCATTTATATGGTCAATAGATGATTGTATTTAGTGATTTGTATATCGTTCGAGAGAAAATTGTGCATTTTAGACCAAATAGTAGAAATCCTAGGTTTGTTTAGTGAATAGGGATATACAATTAGTCCTAGGTGACCCATTGAACTATTTTCACAAATATGTAATACGATTGTTTGATTTTAATCGACATAGAGATATATTAGGTTAACCAAACAATTATGGTTAATTCGCTCGAGAGAGGTAATTAACTAAATTTGAAAAATCGGGTCTAACGTCGTAAATAACTAATTTATTAATTGGTTTGTGGAGAAATTAATTAGGCGATGGTCAAGCGAAACCATGAATTCCAACCACGTTTTTCCTCTGAAAATCTCAAGTGTTTATGTTTTCTTATTTCATAATTTTTAATTAATTTTCTTTAATTTTCAACATCAAACTTTATTGTGTGTTTATTTTTATTGTTAAAATTAAATTGATTAAAGTCATGTAATCAAAAGTAAACATTCCTCGAGGGATCGACAACCTGGACTCAAAAAGTCCACTTTATTACTTGAACGCGAGCCGTGCACTTGCGGTATATATAATTTTAATGAACAAGTTTTTTGGCACCGTTGACGGGGAATGTTTTTACTTTGATTACCACTTTAATTAATTTTAGTTTTAACAAATTTTTTTATTTACTTTTTTTATATATATATATTTGGCTAACCTTCGTATTTTTAATTTATCTTGTATTTGTATTCTCTCCTTATAGTTTCAGTTATAGTTGCATCATTCCAATCTTGACAAAATAACAAAGTGTTTTCATTGTCTAATATATATATTGACTATGGAAATATGCTTGGAGGTCTAAGATGTGAAATTTGTCAAACGATGAATTGTACATGACAATGCTTGTATTCGTACACTGATGCCTCAATGTCGAAATTTCTTTGGTTTAAACAATATTTGAAATGTTGAAAACAAACNATGAGCTAATTAATTGTGTTGGGATTTGTGTTATTAGTTTAACCAAGCTTTTAATTCATTTTAATTTTTGCTCTTTAATTTTATGTTATATATTATCATGTGTTTCTACTATTGTATTTCATGGATTTTCATTTATATGGTCAATAGATGATTGTATTTAGTGATTTGTATATCGTTCGAGAGAAAATTGTGCATTTTAGACCAAATAGTAGAAATCCTAGGTTTGTTTAGTGAATAGGGATATACAATTAGTCCTAGGTGACCCATTGAACTATTTTCACAAATATGTAATACGATTGTTTGATTTTAATCGACATAGAGATATATTAGGTTAACCAAACAATTATGGTTAATTCGCTCGAGAGAGGTAATTAACTAAATTTGAAAAATCGGGTCTAACGTCGTAAATAACTAATTTATTAATTGGTTTGTGGAGAAATTAATTAGGCGATGGTCAAGCGAAACCATGAATTCCAACCACGTTTTTCCTCTGAAAATCTCAAGTGTTTATGTTTTCTTATTTCATAATTTTTAATTAATTTTCTTTAATTTTCAACATCAAACTTTATTGTGTGTTTATTTTTATTGTTAAAATTAAATTGATTAAAGTCATGTAATCAAAAGTAAACATTCCTCGAGGGATCGACAACCTGGACTCAAAAAGTCCACTTTATTACTTGAACGCGAGCCGTGCACTTGCGGTATATATAATTTTAATGAACAAGTTTTTTGGCGCCGTTGACGGGGAATGTTTTTACTTTGATTACCACTTTAATTAATTTTAGTTTTAACAAATTTTTTTATTTACTTTTTTTATATATATATATTTGGCTAACCTTCGTATTTTTAATTTATCTTGTATTTGTATTCTCTCCTTATAGTTTCAGTTATAGTTGCATCATTCCAATCTTGACAAAATAACAAAGTGTTTTCATTGTCTAATATATATATTGACTATGGAAATATGCTTGGAGGTCTAAGATGTGAAATTTGTCAAACGATGAATTGTACATGACAATGCTTGTATTCGTACACTGATGCCTCAATGTCGAAATTTCTTTGGTTTAAACAATATTTGAAATGTTGAAAACAAACAATGAATAATTTTGATGATAGTTACATGCTCGCGGGAGATTGTTTACCAGACGATTGGGATGAAGACATCAAGCTGGTGGGAGATGGCCATCCCTTATTGAATGAGAAAGTACTTGCAAGGTTTTATCTTGAGATTGCCAAATTGGATGAAGACGACATTCCTTTTGGAGATTACAAATATTGGGATGGATTTCAAAAGTGGGGGTATAATCCACTCAACGAAAGTAATAGGAAAGACTAGTCATTGCCCATGGAATTTGCTTGCAGACCAATCATTCAACCCAATGAGTTCAACTATTGAATAAGAGCTTAAAATGGATAAAAATTTAATCACAACGGGACTAAACGAAGACATGGCAATCAATGAGGAGAACATCGACTTACACTCTTCCGACTTAGTTGATTGTCAAGAAATTGATTTTGTGATTAAACCTAATGATGAGGTGGAAGTTTTCATAGTTGAATTTGAATTGGATGGAGTAGGCAAGTCCTATTATATGGAAAGGAGCAATGTTGAGTTTTGGAGATTCAATGAAGAGTAGAACAAAGTCAAAAGAAGAAAAATGGGCAAGGCATCAAAAGCTTTCTTTAGGTGCCCGTGATTTAATTACCAAAGTCGAGTTAAAGACTATAAAAAAGCGCTTGTTGGGAGGCAACCCAATTTTCTAACTTTTAATCTTTTATTTAATTTTATGCATTTTTCTTATTTTTATTTGATTAGTTATCATTGTTTTTGTAGGTAATTTTTGAAATCCCACATATCTATGGTTCCTCACAAGTTTGGGGGTAAATTGTGTACAAGAAGGTCACTTGCCCAAGTTCATTAAAAGCAACACAAATACAAGTATAGCATTGGTACCTCTTCACCAAGTATCCAACCGGGGAAGTTTCGTTATCCTCTTTCCTCTTTTAGCTTGTTCTTTACACATTGAGGACAATGTGTGATTTAAGTTTGGGGGTGATTGTGCTTTAATTGGTGATATTGTGTTGATATGTTAGATAGCCTTGCTGGTTTAGGATGTTTTGATATTTAAAATTGTTGTTGATTCATGAGCTACGACCAAATATGCTACCTGTGCCTAATTTTTTAAAAAAATTGCTTGTCCATGTGAGATCCTAAATTAATTTGAGCACAATGGTCACAATTAATTGTTATCTAGATGTGGAGATTTTTGATTGATGGATAGATTTTTTTTTTAATAGGTAAGAACTAGGTTGTGAATTGTTTGAAAAATTGTATCGACATATATTCTCTTCTCTTTCACTTTACCATATTGTAAGATAAGTTTGGGGTTGGTCCAGCCGGTGAAGGATATGATCCAGAAGTGTGTTGATTCCATGCATGTTGAAAGAAAAAAAATTGTGTGGAGTGTCTTTTGTCAAGTATAAGCTAGTAATGACCATACACTAGGGATCTAAGCCCCATTAGTTTTGTTGTGCTTAAAAGAATGATTTTGCACTTATTGAATCTTAGGCCTCACTTCGTAGCCTTTTTTACTCGAGTTTTAAGTCCATTGGGGTATCTCGAAACTCGATACCCTTTGATATAAACAACCGATGAGCTATCGACCTAAAGCTCGCTATAAAGGTCAAAAAGAAAGTTTAAGGGGGCGAGGTCAATTTAAGAGCTTTAATTGAAAAAAAAAAAATTATTTGGTGCAATTGTTTTCGATATTTGGGTTTATATAACTAATGAGTTTGAATTACTTAGTATAAGCTTAAATGTCAAAGCACTCATCTAGTAGAGAATCATCACGTGGATAGATTTTTGACATTGCCGGTTAGAGTCAACCAAACTAGAGTGGAAAAAGAAATGAGTGAATTGAGAGCAACCTTTAGATCTACACCCGAGGAAAGAAAAGAAATATCTATTTAATGAGTGTAAATCTCACGAGCAGGAAATGACATATTTGACCACAAAGGGTCGGGCTAGATCTAATTTAAATTTTTCCTAATTTAGATGATGATTGAAAGTGACATGCACCCATACACCGATCAAACATTGGATAAGCTAAAATGATTTTTGTTAGCATTATTTGGAGCATATTTGTGAATTGATTATACAATTTTACACTCATGGATATTTTTGGCAAGCTATCTAATGTGTTGGTCATTATCACATGTTGCTTAATTATGTTATAGATAATCTTGCTCGGGACGAACAAGAGCTTAAGTTTGAGGGTATTTGATAAGTGTTTTTTTTCACACTTATTTAATATCAAAATATGCTTTTTATTGATAAAATGAATGAAATTTTATTCACAATTATGTAATATTTGCTTTTGTAGGTCAAAAATCATCCAAGGAAAGAGAACAATGCAAAATAAGGAAAAAGAGACTAAACTTGTACAAAAATTGTGAAATTGGGGACCAAAGTGAACAAGACAAAAAGTTGAAGGATCTTGGATGCAATTCATGAAGGGCATAATTGATATAAAATTCAAAATTTGAGGATCAAATTGTATAAGATAGAAGTGTAGGGACTTGACGTGCAATTATCTCAAGGACTTGAGCTGCAATTTTTGGAAAATGGTTTGAGATTTTAACCCTCCTGGGTCACGCAACAGCAGTCGGCTTTCTCCATTTTTTCTTTCTTTCTTTTTCTTTTCTTTCGTTTTTATTTTCTTCTTCTTTCTCTTCTCTTTTCCTTTTCTTTTCATTTCTTCTTCTTTTGATTTACTTGTAATTTTGAGGGCAAAATCAAGAGCACAAAAAGAATATATCTAAGGATTTGGAGAAATATTTGGGGATGTCAAAGCCAAGCTTCAAAAATGGCTTTTTTCTATAATTTTGTATTCTCTCAATTATTTTTCCATATTTGTAATGTATTGTATAAAACATTCTCCTTTTTATTATTTATATAACATGGGTTAATTGATTGTGTTGGGATTTGTGGTATTAGTTTAACCTAACTTTTAATTAATTTTGATATTTGCTCTTTAATGTTATGTTATTTATTTTCATGTATTTCTACTATTGTATTTTATGCATTTTCATTTATATGGTCAATAGATGATTGTGTTTAGTGATTTGTACATCGTTCGAGAGAAGATTGTACATTTTAGACCAAATAATAGAAACACTATGTTTGTTTAGTAGATAGAGGTATACCATTAGCACTTGGTGACCCATTAAGCTATTTTCACAAATATTTAATACGGTTGTTTGATTTTAATCGATATAGAGATATAGTAGGTTAGCCAATCAATTATGGTTAATTCGCTCGAGATAGGTAATTAACTAAATTTGAAAAATCGGGTCTAACGTCGTAAATAAGTAATTTATTATTTGGCTTGTGGAGAATTAGTTAGGCGATGGTCAAGCGAAACCATGAATTCCAACCACGTTTTTCCTCCGAAAATCTCAAATGTTTATGCTTTCTTATTTCGTAGATTTTTAATTAATTTTCCTTAATTTCCAACATCAAACTTTATTGTGTGTTTGTTTTTATTGTTAAAATTAAATTGACTAAAGTCGTGTAATCAAAAGTAAAAATTCCTAGAGGGATCGACAACCCGGACTCAAAAAGTCCACTTTATTACTTAAACGCGACCCGTACACTTGCGGTATATATAATTTTAGCGAACAACTACCATTCCATCGTAGGACATCTTCGTTATTTCCTTAATAATTTTATAATTTTCCTTTTTAAATTCTTTTCTATCATCGGGATCAACACTAACTCAAGCATTGGAGAGCCGATGACAGAAATGCCATCGGCGGTCCTAACCTTTTCTGCTTTCAGGATGATCGATGATAAAGTTTCGCATGGACCAAACATGCCACCATGCCATCACATGACATCTTCGTTATTTCCTTAATGATTTTATAATTTTCCTTTTTAAATTCTTTACTATCATCAGGATCAACACTAACTTAAGTATCGGAGAGTCGATGGCAGAAATGCCATCGACGGTCCTAACCTTATCTGCTTTCAAGATGATCGATGACAAAGTTTCGCATGGACCAAACATGCCATCATTCCATCACATGACATCTTCATTATTTCCTTAATGATTTTGTAATTTCCCCTTTTAAATTCTTTACTATCGTCGGGATCAACACTAACTTAAGCATTGGAGAGCCGCTGGCAGAAATGCGATCAACGACCCTAACTTGTCTTTGCTTTCAGGCGATTCACCAATTAGAAAAGCGTATCACTCATTGAAGATCAAGAATTCCTCATCAACGGGGATATGGAAAGACACCTAAAATTACTTAGAATCTAGAAGTTGGTCAATAAAAAATGGCCCATAGATTCTATCAAGCCAGCTAGATGAAAAGACCACATTGTTGCTTTCAAGCCGTTTGTACAAGTTTGGTTCTGCCATCGCCATATGTCAATCTAAACGAAGACCTACCTACTTCGAATTAGGATAGCCTTCAAGCCAACCAATGACATTACATGCCAAATCGAATGGATCGGTCGAGTCCTTTATAAAAAAGTATTTATGAGTCTTATCTTTTTGAAAGTAAGTCCAATTCTTATTTGAATATTATGATCATAAACTCTTTTACTACGAATACAGTTTTAAAAGTTTCATATTTCATCAAGTTTTAGCATACAACCCCAATACATATTACATAATTTAGAAAGATAAAAGTTTAAATACACCTGTACAAATACTAATACATAAGTCCAAAAGGAAATGCTAGCCAGCTAACCAGGAAGCATAATTGGAAAATGTGCTACCAAAAGAATTCAGGCTTGCCCATCATCAGCATTGCCGACTTCCTCGCCGGACGAAGTCCCGACTTCGAGCTGATTTTCTACCATATTTGGCATACCAAGCATCTGGCACAATTCAGCATAATCAGCAATCGGTTTGTCCACATCCCAGCTAACGTGTTTACCTTTCTTGTAATCATTTATAACAAAGGCTCTAGTGGCTATTTCAACTTCCAGTTGGTAATTCTCTAAACTATCATCTAGAGAACAATCTGAGCCCCAGAAGATTTCTTTAAGTTTGCAAAGCTCCTCCTCCATCGTGAGCTTCTCATAGACCATCTCGACTAGCTCATCTATCGCCTTTCTAGCAGTCGAGTCAGCGTCTTTCTTCCCAACCCTCAAGCCTTTCGACTTCTCCACGTAATGAAGTTTTTGCATCCTGCAATGAGCGCACCTTTCTGGCCTGTCTAATGACTTTATTTTTTTTAAAAATGGCACCTTGTAGACCTTGGAATCAATGAAATAAGTTCGCGTCAAATGAGTTATCCATAATGAAGTATACAAAAAAATAATATACCTGGAAAATCTGAGCCATTATGTTCTCGACTGCCTTTACAAGTCCAAGTTGCTCATAGTGCGTCCGATCTTTAACAAATAATAAACCTTTGCCAGTGCAACCACCCCTGGATTAGAGAACGCAGATGAATCAGAGGAAAATGTAACCATGATTGAATCATCGTCTCACGACAACTACCCTGGATGATGGCGTTTGCGGACCAATGGGGAGGGAGCAATAGGTAACTCGGTCTGGCTTGAGAAATCATCAGATAAGACTGTAGGGCTATCAGCTAGCGTTGTAAGATGAGAAAACTTCTTAGACTTTTCTTTCGCCTTTTTCTTTTCTAGAGCGTCAAGCGAATACCCTACCACTCTTGACATAATTCGATCTGCAATCTCATGTTCAGTCGAGTTAAGTGGACCAACCAAAGGAAGATCACTACCAAGAATTTCCATACCTCTCTTTATCATGACAATAAGGATTTTATGTCTTGGGGAAATCGGAAGGAATACCTCGTGATTCTGTCGAAATATGATCCCACAAGCCACTAGAAGAAAGAACTTCTGAAGATAGAAGGAATGGGCAGTCTCTTTGAGCCTTAGGTATCGCTAAGATCTTTGAAATTCGCTCTTTAACAAGCTAGCCTTCGATGGGTCGTGTGTTGATGTGAAGACCTGCAAGAAAATGAAATAAGGACCTTGAATCAGTAAAGCACGTCGAGAGTAAGTGACCATGCTGAAGGGAAACGACAATTCCCCTGTTAAATCAAATCGCTTGACGCAAGAAAATAAGATCATTTCCAACCTTTATCTCCCAAGGAAAGTCCAGTTATCATTCGATCGGTATTTTTCCTTGCATTTAAGGAAAATCGACATTTCTCACCGTCATGCTCCCTTATAATGTAACAATGCAGCAGTTCCGACATACTAAATGAGATATCGTGTTGACCAGTCAGAACTTGGAGAGCGAATAGCAACCGCCATGAGTTAGGCATGTGTTAACTGGGTGCATCAAAATATTCTAGCGCCATCCAACCATGTGAGGAATCGAAAATCGAAAGCCACCTTTAAATGGCAACTCATAAAAAAAGGTCCAGTCTGAGACATTCCATGAAACTCTTTCGTGTGGCCGTGGTAAGCGAAGTTAAACAGATGCTGGAATACCTTAGGCATCCAGAATTCTTAACAAGTCATTCTCCGTCATCTTGCTTGGTATGTTCTTGGTGAACAAGATATCACTATCGCTTGGATCACTATGTTCATAAAAACTATGTCCTGAATAGCCACTGTCAAGACTTGGGACGGTCGGATCAATAGTGATACCTGCGCCTTCTGGATCGATCGCATAGGATGGGCAAATCCCCGGACCACCAACAAACCCCGCCAATGTTGGCCCGACTGGACAATACAAACTAGTATAATTGTCTAGCAAGGAGTTTTCATCTAGATTGCTAGACCAACTCCCACATATGGTCGACAAGGGATTGGTTGGTAGTTGATTGAAAAATGAATGACGAAGCTTTAAGTAGTGAGAATTGCGCGCTAAACGAGTTGAATACATAAATTCACAAATTTGTTCAAAGCCATCAACCAAATATATGACCTAGATGGACATATTTTTCGGTCAGCAAATACTCTCCACAAGACATATTGCACGGTCTAGACGGATTGGTATATATATATAGTAATTGTATAAAAAATAAAAAAATATATATAAAAATCAACTTCCACTCTGCAAATTGCCGAGTGGAAGGAATAGGTACATGCATGCACTCAAGGGCATGCATGCCACAATAGGTTTCCATTGTCACACGGCAACAATTGTCGTGTGGTAATGCAAACAACACGATTTCTGAGCCGTGTGGTAAAAATAGAGTGTTTTATGTGTTTATTTTTTTGTAATTTATCACGTAATCGGAAATGTAATGATTTTCGAGCCGTTTAATTTCCTAATCATATGGCGTTCAAACGATCGCTCTCAATCCTTCGTGCGAAAATTTGGCAAAAATGTATTACGTAGCTTCCGAGCCATAAGTCATTTCGAACAAGCTTCCAAGTCATAAGGTACCAAAAATCAAATGACTTAAAAGCAAAAAACAGTATATAAATTGTACAGCTCGACAAGCAGTACATCATTCTTTCAATTGTTGCATGACTCCCGATCACACAATAAAGTCGCATGGCTGGGCAAGCATGCGATAACATCCCATAACTATTTTCGGTCGGGTGATTCTCATCTACAATCATAACGAATTCTACTACCACTCCAAAACTATGTGATCAGATGGTCCGACCTATGATCAAAACCCGCCTTCAACAAGTGGTGTGATTGATCTTAAAGCTCGGATTACTCTTTCATTCGAGTAGAACTCGTATAAAAGAGTGGGGGACTAACTGTAGTGGTAAAAATTGTTCCACTAGCCCAAATGGCCCAAGTCAAAAAATAAGGCCCACAGGTGGCCCATTTGATAAATGCACCATCTTTTGGCCCAATTCGTTATCTCAATCGGGCTAAGTAAGACCCACATGTCAACTTGCAATCCCAGATAATTTATCTTCAAGATAAATCACACTATGATTTGGCCAGATCAAATTGGAGTTATTTGAAAATAAGTTGGGTATCTCAACCGAATAAATCTTATTAGATTCAGTTCCAACCAACAAATCTCGCAGAATCCTAGTCAATCCTGCCTAGATGGTTATCTCACTCCTATAAATTCCGTGGTCAGTCTTATGTTCAGGTAGAGAAAAACGAATACCACTCTACTCTAGACTACTTCTTCATTTTTTTTATCTAGAATTCTTGAAAAGGTTTTCTGACTTGACCATCGGAGGGTCTTCGGTCAACACCACACCGGTGTCCTCTTCAGATCTTTTGCGGTCTTTTTTCTTCGTTCTATTTTTTCGTAGGATTGCTACTGGCCTGACCGACTCGATTTTCTCAACTGTAGAATCCACCATCTACAATATATGCGTGATAAAAGGCCTAGAGGAGACCCTAGAGGTCGAGATGTGGTAGATACATTCCTTCCAAGGTAGAAACGATCATGAAATTTTTTCGGAATAGGAGGAAAAGTTGAAGTTGATATTTGATTGTCATAACTATTATAAAGAGAAAAAGGTAAAGCTAGCTGTGACTGAGTTCATTGATGACAAATATGAGGAAAAATCATGAAAGACCTACAGAAATCTAAGGTGAATTAAAAGCTTTCATGAGGAAGAGGTGTGTACCCAATTATTACTATAAGAACTTTTATAAAAAATTATAGAGACTTACTCAAGGTTCAAGGTTAAAGGAGTGTAGAAGATTACCCTAAGGAGATGGATATAGCTTTGATTAGAACTAATGTTGAGAAGGATACGGAGTTCACAATGGCCAGGTTTTTGAATGGAACTAAATAGGGATATAGTCAATATAGTTGAGTTACAACACTTTTTGGAGTTAGTGGATATAGCGTACAAGGCTATGAAAGTGGAGAGGCAACTGAAAAGAAAAGGAGAAGCAAAGTATTCTTTGGATTCTAATTCTCCTTGGAGACCGAAGTGGGGTAGTAATAGGTGTGATGAGGTTATTTCAAAGTGTAAGATCAAACCACCTAAGGGAAAAAAGTGGTAGCTAGCTAAAATAAACACAAGTCAAATTCTCAACCTTCTAGGAATACGGATATCAAGTGTTTTAAATGCTTGGTTTCAGGGTACATTACATCTAAATGTCCTAAAAATAGGATAATGATTATGTGTGATAATGGAGAAGTGATGATTGAAGATGATAGTAATAGTGATGGGGTAGAGTGCCCTGTAAAAGGTGAAACTCTTGTTGCAAAATGTGCTCTTAGTACACAAATTAAGGTAGATGATATAGAGCAGCATAAAGAGAATATTTTTCATAGTAGATGCTATGTTAACAATAAGATATGAAGTATGATTGTAGATGGGAGAAGTTGTACCAATGTGGCTAGTATCACCCCTGTTGAGAAGTTTGGCTTGTTTATACTAAAATATCCTATACCTTGTAAGTTACACTGGTTGAATGAATGTGGGGAGGTTAAAGTTAACAAACGATTCCTAGGAGCTTTACTATTAGGAGTATAGTGATGAGGTGATGTGTGTGGTTCCTATACATGCTAGTCATATTTTGTTGAAAAGGTCATGGTAGTATGATAGGAAGGTGATACATGATGTGTTTAAGAATAGGTAGAACTTTGTCAATGATGAAATATTAGTTATTACTTTTTTAACATCAAAACGATCTATGAGGACCAACTAAAGTTAAAAAGTGAGGTAGCAAAGAAAAAGAAAGAGAGGAAAA
>CAIGRF010352615.1:0-14013 GCA_903798235.1 Fraxinus ornus | reverse complement strand
TCGATGAGAATTAAAACCAGAAGTCGATAAAATTGTGATTAAAAGTATGAATATGATTAAAATTAATTGTTGACTTTAACTTTTATCAAAATTTAAATTTTAATCCCTATCAAATAGGGGCTATAGCTCTTACAAGTTGCATCATCATTCTTAAGGCCCTAAGCCCACAACTTATCGAAAATCACAAGACTACACCATACGAGGTACATTCATCACAAGATATGTTGCGCAAGCAAGTAAAATGAAACAGAGATCAGAATACAAAAGATTGAAACTTCCAATGAGTTATAAACATTCAGAACTTATTGCTTATGTCTTAATTGTTTTTTGCTGATTACACCCCATAACTAAAGTTCAATAAAACAACCACACGTAATCCAAGCATTCATGGAAGCAATCGAACCACTATGAGGAATAAGGACATCATTTGCTGCCATCCCCAAATAAGTAACCCAAGGAAGAGCCACCCCCCGGTGCAGCATGGACCTTGGTCGATGGGCGTTCCTATAACATTATAAGAATTACTTATCAGATAAGTGGAATTGCACGTCTCTCCCAAATCAAAGAACTGCTAGGAGCACGGTTAAAATCGAAGAATGCATCAGTATGTGAAGCCAAAAGGTATACTAAGATACAAAATTGTGTAATATTATATCCTCTACTCCAATTTTTTTTTTTTTTTTCTTCTTTTGACTAAAGAAAATCGAGGAGGAAAGGAAAAGAGATGGTAGCATGTTTGGCCAAGCTTAAAAAGTTTACTTATAAGTAAACAAGTTCTAAAATAACCTTATTTTATTTTAACGGTGAAAGTTCAAAATGAGTTATACTACTCAGCAAGGTAAGAATTACTTTTAGAAAAAATAACTTTCAAATTGCTCATTTATACTAATTCTAACAGGTATGTGGTTGTGTTCAGTGCCTGTAAAGCAAGCATGTACTCAAGCAGAAAAGACCATGTGCATCTAAAGCAACGTGTAATAAGATCAATATAGTTGTATGTAAAACCAGAGCAACCCAATGCCCATAATTTTGCATTGGGGTTTGCTCTTGTATAAAATAAAAACTACAGGAGCCTTGACTTCACAAACAAACCACTAAGTGAACAAACAATTGTGAGACATTTCAACTTCTCCTACTGCCAACCAAATGCATTATGCATTTCTCATTCAAGGGAAACCAAACAGTATATCAGTACTTGTAGAATATTCAATATTAATGAAGTGAGGCCAAGGAACCAAATAATGTGCTCGAGCCTCTTATGTTTAGAGGAATTTAATCTCTTCTCTATATGCATTAAATTTCACTTGTAGGACTCGGCATGGAAAAAGTATGAAAAGATGATATGAACAGTATTGTACCGTTAGAAAGTTGCCACAATTCTGTCCATCTGCTCGAAGGTAGTTGTTTATGGCGCTACCAGGTATGCCTGCAGGAGTCTGCTTACTGATATCCACAGGTTGGGGAGTAACAGAAAGCTTAGGAGAAGGCTCGTTTTTTGAACCCTTTGGAGCATTAGGGGCCTCTCCACCTCCAAAAAGATATCCTAAAGAACTCTGTCCCCCACCAGCACTGACTCCACGACCCATTCTCTCTGATTATAAATCAAGGAGAATTCAAATTAATCGTACAGGAAATGAAGACTACGGAAGAATCACCATTTACTATCATAATATTGAAAATGCGTTTACAAACACAATGGGAAAAGTTCTAAATGCCACAAAGAATCTGCTGCTGCATAAATAGGTCAGTTTTGAAATCCTACAAAGCATTCACAAAAGGAATATAAAGATACTACAGAATTAGACAGGCAAGATAAGAAATAAATTTTACTAGCAAATCGACACACGCTATCAGGAGGATTTTATGCAGCAAAAACAATGATGTAGATGCATATAAGTTTTACTTAAAGAAAAATTAGTTAGTTTGCAGAAAAACTAGCCATATGATCTGAACAGTGCCGCATCATTAGGAACGGCGAATCTTTCTTTCCTAATAGATGATTGTCAATAGGTATTTGCATAGTACACGGTCAAAGTCTCATTAGCCTCTTGGATTATGACATGTCTCCACAAAAGCTAAAAGTTTGTTCACTATAATTAAGTTGATTTCTAATTCTATTGATGACATTTCTCTCCTCGTTTCATTTTCTGCTCATTCTAGGGAACATGCAGGTTAGGGGATTGCATATAACCGATTCTTATAAAATCTTAATTTTTATGCTAATGACTATTTTACTATAAGCATTTATCTATTATTCGCATACCGGCACCCTTAGGGTCCACAATTGGATCCTTGAAAGAATCCAAAGAAAACATGATGCCAAACTTTATACAAACATTTCTCTGGAGATATACAGGTTATGTATTGTATCACTTAACTTTATACAAAATTGGACTACATTTTAAAAAAATTAAATAAAATTTAGTTTGGTAGGAGGAAGAAAGACGAAGCAATGACCTACTTTTATTTCTGTTTCTGGAAGTCATGACTCGTGATCTAGAAGCTTTTAAATTCTAACAAACATCCCTAGTTGAGTACAACCACATTTAAATATCAAACCGCATTTTTCTTTCTTTTAGATTTTAGAAAACTTAATCATGCCAGAAAACGAGCATGTACTGATAACCTGGCTTCATAACCAAGAGCAGGTATACCAGGTTTTACGTGGAAATAAAATGAACAGATCCAAGATTCTACCATAACATTTTCCTCCTCCTTCAAATGTTGGCAATCAAAATCGCCAAGAAGTTCTACTTTCAGAATTAATACAATGAACAGATCAAAGATCAACAACAACATTTTGCTCCTTCTTCAAATCTTCGCAATTAATTCCAAGAAAATTCTATTCAGAAATAATACGTTTTGCAGGCCAACAAAAAACAGCTCCAAGATTCTACCATGACATTTTTGCTTCTTCAAACGAAAATTCAAATTTCAAAAAAGAAAAACATACACAGCATTATCTCATTGACGCACTAATAATTAATCCAACTGATCTAAATATACCGTGATAATGATAGAGGGAAATTCTAATTTCAAAAAAGAAACGTAGTATACCAGTAATGCACAAAAAGGAACCCATTTATATAAATTGAAATATGCTCTCAGTGGATCTGACGAATTAGACTAATGGAAAATAAAAATAAGACTCCAATGAAGCATAACCGTCAAAAAGAATGGAATTGAACAAAGGTGTCGTAAGAACAATTCAGATCTGCCCCCAATGAATCGCACTAATTCGATAAACAGATCATTAAATTCATAATCATAATTGTTAAAATTAATCCGAGAACAATCAAGATTATTTGAATCTGACGATTAAAATGAAAGAATTTCTGCATTTCGTACCTTTTTTCTGCTGTTGATTAGATCCAAAGGATCAAATGTATTACAGCAAGAGAATTCTACTTTTCAGAGAGAGGGGCAGGGGATTTGAAGGGACATGATGTGTAATAAAAAGGAGCGTCTCAACGGAAATAAAACAAATTCAGTTGAGGTCGCCAACCTATTATTATTGTAGCAAGTTGGTCTCTCATATTTTTATTTGACAAACAAGTCCACATCCTCATGCTCCACCCACAAATAACCCATCATGGGCAAGAGAAAGCAATAGAACTGGAAGACCCCAAAGGCATGGCACAATGATAAAGCAAAGTGTTCTAAACGGAGTATCGAAGATTCAAATCACCGTGACAGCTGTAAAACAACAGTTAGGTCGGAAGACAATGTCCTATGGAGACAGAATCATGGTGTGCGCTTTGTTACCCTTTCGAGGATCTCGTCTACACGACATAAAAGGAGTTTACGAGGAGGAGAACCACTTTCCAAATGTTCGACCTAAGTGTGAATAAATTGTGACCGCATCCGATTTACTTGGGTGGCAAACCATATAGGGAAGACCGCCACTCCTCACGAATAGTTGATCGAAAATAAAATAAGAAATAGAGATGAAAAAAGGGAAAAACAAATGAGAAGGAAATAGCATGCTAGGATGAGGAGCACACAGAGAATATAAGCATTGCAATAAAGGTCGGAAGGCGAACATGAATTGGGTTGAAACCTTATATGTAGTGGGACGAGTCAAGAATCGAGAATGATTTTATTAACTAATCATCAAGCAAGAAAGACTGTTTACAGAACATAAAATAAAGAATATATTAAGATTTATTTATTTTATTACTTGCCATGTAAACACTTTGATTTTCTTGCTTTTCTTTTCTTGATATCTCTTTTTAATTGAAATAAGTGTAACTTATATTAATCCTTAGTATTTTCAACATGTGAGAGTTGCGTGTTTTTTTTTTTTTTTACAAAGTGACAGAGATGTGTTATAAAATCAAAAGATTAAGTACCTGTAAGTTACTAGGGACTTCTGCTACAATTTTTAGTAAAAAGTAGTGAAGATAATATTTTAACATTCAAAATGGAGCTGGCACTTTTTGTACTTTTGTGGTTGGCTTCTGAGCGACAGAGCAATCGTGATTAATAAAATTATTAGAGCATCCCAATGTTAATGTCATCTATGAATCGCACCTTCTAATGAAAGGCAAATACTTACTTCCACAATTTTCACTGCTTCCACAAAGCCCAGTTTGGTCCATATAATTAAAATTTGTTTTTACCTTCTAATAGAATCTACAACTTTCATTCACATGTTAATCTCATATTTCATCAATTTTTATCAAAATTTACTAAAAATAATTTTATTTATTTATTTATTTATTTTTTATCCAGACCGATATTCTTTTATGTGATTCAGGGTTTTGCCTTTGGACCGTGTATTATTCTTTAAGTGATTTCAGGGTTTTACCTCTGGATTGATTTTTGTCATTGGACCGTATATTTGGATAATAGAAGTTTTTAGATAAACAATCAATTTTTTAAATAAGTTAAAAACTCAACATGGGTCTATTAGTCATGATTATTACTTATTGAGCTTTTGTCATCCATAATTTAAAAAGGGAATTAATTGTAGGGCTTATCTCTCCATCTTTACACTTTATATGAGCTACTCTTCGGCATAGAAGGAAAATTCAAAAGAAAAAGAAAAATTGATTATCCAACCACATTTGTTAAGATTTGATATGTCTACACATATCAGCTCCACATTAGCTGAGCTTTATTCTAGATCATTTGGTGATTCAACAGCCTTCCTTCCTAGTTGTCATAACCGTTTTTGCCTCTTGTTTTTGGACCACCAATCAGTTGTACAAAGATTTCAACATGATCCATAAATGAAGAAATGACCTAACAGCTATAGCTTCTAGATTATTCTTGTAGCAATGCAATGTNCTAGATTATTCTTGTAGCAATGCTATGTATTATATATTCAATAAGCTCAATCAATACAAACATGGTTCATCATCATCTTTGCCTTGGTTTAGAAAATTAACTTGGTATCAGAGCTAGCCATGGCCAATGCCAGCAACACCCCTCAAAATGCTCATCCTGCCACTGCACCAGCTTCATTCTCTAGCAGCACTGCTGCACCATTACTTGGAAATAGTCACCCCTCACCTTTTTATAAAGCTGGATAAGAACAATTACTTGCTGTGGAAAAATATGATCCTCCCAATCATTCGAGGACATAACCTTGAAGGATACATTTTTGGGACAAAAGTGTGTCCTCAAGAGTTTACAGGTACTCAAATCACTGGTGAAGCTGGAACCAATGTTGAAATGGTGAAGAATCTTGAATATTGTCAATGGATGTCAACAGACCAGCTGTTGATGGGATGGCTTTATTCTTCCATAACTCCGAATATAGCAATGAGGGTAATGGGTGCAGCCAACTTAAATGAACTATGGACTGCCATTGAAGAAAGTTATGGAGTCCAAAATAGATCAAGGATCACCTTTCTTACTGGTGAACTTCAGAAATCAAGGAAAGGAAACCTGAGTATAGATCAATATCTAAATAAAGTAAAACAACTTGCTGATAATCTAGAAATTGCTGGTAAAACCATTACTCAAACGGATCTGATCTCCTAAGTTTTAGCTGGACTGGATGAAGATTATACACAAATTGTTGTTCAACTGAATAGCAGGGAGCACATCTCCTGGGAAGAACTTCAATCCACTTTAATGACTTATGAAAGTCGACTAGAACACCTCAACTCAATCAGAAATAAAATGGCTGGAACAAATCTTGACCAAATCTCAGCAAATATTTCTCAGAGATCTGTTTTTTGCCATCACCATTTCAGATCCAACAGGCCAAGTATGGGATGAAGATTTACAAACTTTAACCATTATAGAAGTGGAAGAAGAGGTAAGAGCAAAGGAGGAAACTCATATGGAAGAGATAGGCCAGTTTGCCATGTATGTGGAAAAGTTGGACACGAGGCAAACATTTGCAATTTTAGGTATGATGAAAGATATACTGGCACTTCACCAAATCAGAGAATCAGCTACAATTCATCACCTACAGCTCTCATAGCCTCTACTAACACGATGAGTGATCCAGCATGGTTTGCAGACACAGGAACCAACAACCATATCACCTCTGATAAAGGAAACCTCACCTCAGCTAGTGAGTACACTGGTAAGGAGAAGATCATGGTAGGAAATGGAAGTAAGTTGAACATTTCACACTTTGGAACCACACACATTTCTGCTTTAAATGACAAGACATTGGTGTTAAATAAATTACTACATGTGCCTGATATAAAGAAAAACATTATTAGTGTTTCACAACTTACATCAGACAATCAGGTTTTCATGGAATTTCATCATAACTGTTGTTTTGTCAAGGACTTGTCAACGAAGGAGGTGATGCTACAAGGGAGGCTTAAGGAAGGGTTGTATCAACTCAATATTCCTCTGCCTCATCAAAGCATCAAACAACTCCCTCATCACTCAAAACTTTTCAAATAAATACTACAGTAACTTTTCCTCTGTTCCTACCAGTCAAGTGTCTTCAGTTAATTCCAGTCAAGAGTCCTATGTTAATTCCTTTATTAGCTTGAGTTAAGAGTCTTTGAATGCTGATGTATAGCATAAAAGACTTGGCCATCCTATCCAACCAAGTGATGAGCCAAGTTTTTAAAGTCTGTAACCTGAAAACTAAAGAAAATGACATCAAATCATTTTGCAATGCATGTCAACTTGGCAAGTCTCACTTGTTACCTTTCTCTCTGTCCTCATCACATGCCAAAACACCCTGGAATTAGTATATATATACTGATATATGGGGACCAGCACAAGTGTTATCAACTTCAGGGTTCAGATATTACATAACCTTCTTAGATGATTATAGCAGGTTCACTTGGATTTACCCCTTAAAACTGAAATCAGAAGCTTTGAAGGTTTTTAGCCGATTCAAAAAACTTGTTGAAAACAAACTGAACCATAAAATAAAGACTATGCACGCTGATGGTAGGGGGAGAATATAGAGTTTTCCTTAACTTCTTGACATAAGAGTGAATCGAATTCAGGCATCCATGTCCCTATACTTCAGCCCAAAATGGCAGAATAGAGAGAAAGCACAGACATATTACTGAGACAGGCTTGATTTTGCTGGCTCAGGCTCAGTTACCCTTGAAGTACTGGTGGGATTCCTTTCACACTGCTACATACCTCATTAATAGACTGCCAACACCTATCCTTAAACTGCAATCTCCCTATCAAACTCTGTACAAAAAGGAACCCAACTATAGAGCCTTAAAAACCTTTGGATGTGCTTGCTACCCTTGTTTGAAGGCCATCTCGGAAACATAAATTTAGTTTCCATTCCACTAAATGAGTTTTCCTTGGCTATAGTGACACCCACAAAGGCTATAAATATCTGAACTCTTCAGGTATATTATACATTTCAAGACATGTTGTATTCAATGAACTCGAGTTTTCCTTTGAGTCTTTATTCAATGACAAAAACCAATCTCAATCTGTAGTACCTGAAGGAATTGTTCCCTACATCCATCTTCCATCTGATCCTAATGATTCTATCACTGCTCCAAGTCCTATTGATACAGCCCAGACTAAAGCAACTCATGGCCAACATCACTTACTTTCTGACTCAAGTGACAATCAACTAGAAAATAAGCTTCATGATAACAATCTGGATGAGTTTGACAGAATTAGAATTGAGGCTGATATTGAACCAGAACCTGTAGAATTAGTATTTGATATTCAGCAGGATAATGAAAGGGCTGAAAGTGTTCAACAAGCAGTTGAGAATCAGATTCAATAGAGACCAAGGGATCAAAATCAACATCCTATGGTCACTAGAGGAAAAGCAGGGATATTCAAACCAAATTCTCACTTGGCAAAGTCAACTGAAAATATGTCTGAACCTAACAATGTAAAAGAAGCAATGATGAATGCAGATTGGAAGAAAGCCATGGAAGAAGAATTCAATGCTTTAATAAAAACTAAAACTTGGACACTTGTACCTCCATCACCAAATTACAACATTGTGGGAAACAAATGGGTTTTCAGAATCAAGCATAACACTGATGGATCAGTTCAAAGATTTAAGGCTAGGTTGGTAGCAAAAGGTTTTTATCAAGCTCTTGGAATCAACTACTATGAGACCTTCAGTCCAGTCATTAAACCATCAACACTAAGGATTATACTCACTCTTGCAATTGCCAAAGAATGGATCATCAGACAAGTAGACATTAATAATGCATTTTTGAATGGAGAATTGGAAGAAACTGTCTACATGAATCAGCCAGAAGGCTTTGTGGATAAATCAAAGCCTAATCATGTATGCAAACTTGAAAAGGCCTTCTATGGATTGAAACATGCACCTAGGGCCTGGTATGATAACTAAAATCAACATTTTTAAGTTGGAAGTTCAAAAAATCTATGGCTGATACATCTCTGTTTTGCTTCAACGATGAAAGGCAGGTGATTTTTGTTCTTATTTATGTAGATGATATTGTCATAACAGGCAATGATAAGGATCTGGTGCAAGGCTTCATAAACTCACTTAATAAGAAATTTGCACTAAAGGATATGGGAATGTTATATTATTTTCTTGGAGTTGAAGTAGTATGGCATGATTCAGGCATTCACCTCACTTAAACAAGATATATCATGTCTTATTCCTATTCCTGCAGGCAAAACCATATCAAAATATGATGGTGAAGTATTGGGTTGGAAAAGTTGAAGCCATGTCTTACTCCTATTTGGGGCATTGCAATACCTTTCACATACCAGACCGAACATTACATTCACTGTGAACAAGCTAAGTCAGTTTTTGTAGTCTCCGACTTCTACACATTGGTAGGCTTTAAAGAGAGTATTAAGATACCTTAAAGGAACTATGAACCATGGTTTATGGATCCGAAGAAGTGACGGGTTGAGTCTAAATGGCTACTCAGATGCTGACTGGGCATCTTGTCCAGATGATAGAAGATCAACAATGGATTATTGCATCTATTTGGGTGACAGGTTGATATCTTGGTCTTCAAAGAAGCAGCATGTAGTAGCTCGCTCAAGCACGAAATCTGAATACAGAGCACTTGCCTCAACTGCTTCAGAAGTTGCGTGGATTCAATCATTGTTTCAGGAACTTGAACTTCCATTAGTTGGAATTCCAACACTGTGGTGTGGCAACATGAGCGCAAGAGCTTTGGCTGCCAACCCAGTTTATCACGCTAGAACGAAGCATATAGAGTTGGACATTCATTTTATCAGAGATAAGGTGTTAGCATAGAAACTTGAAGTGAAATAGGGTTAATTATCCCAATAGTCATTGAACTTTGGTCAAAGTTTCCACCAGGTCACTGAACTTTAATAACTACGCGGTTAGTCACTGAACTTTCGAAAAATCACCCCATTGGTCACTGAACTTTAAAAATCACCTCATTGGTCACTAAACTTTACAANAACTTTGCAAAAAGTTTCCCAGATAGTCATTAGGTTCAGTGACCATCTGGGAAACGTTTTGCAAAGTTTAGTGACCAATGTGATGATTTTTAAAGTTCAGTGACCAATGAGGTGATTTTTCGAAAGTTCAGTGACTAACCACGTAGTTTTTAAAATTCAGTGACTTGGTGGAAACTTTCGGTAAAGTTCAGTGACTATTGAGGTAATTAATCCAGTGAAATATGTACCTACTTCAGATCAAATTGCAAATCTACTAACTAAAGGGCTGAAGCACTCAAGATTTCTTTTTTTGAAAGATAAGCTTGGAGTCACTTGCGTACCGTCCAGCTTAAAGGGAGTGTTAAGATTTGATATGTCTACATATCAGCTCCACATCAGTTGAGCTTTATTCCAGATCATTAGGTGATTCAGCAGTCTTCCTTCCTAGCTGTCATAACCGTTTTTGCCTCTTGTTTTTGGACCACCAATCTGTTGTATAAAGATTCCAACATGATCCATAAATTAAGGAACGACCTAACAACTATAACTTCTAGATTATTCTTGTAGCAATGCAATGTATTATATATTTAATAAGCTCAATCAATACAAACATGGTTCATCATCATCTTTGTCTTGCTTTAGAAAATTAACTACATTCAAACTCGAGAATAACAATTAAAGGAGTTCGATGAATTTCCGTTTCTTCAAATTATATGTTACGCGTCCATATGCATCATGTTATAATATCTTTAATTTTCGAGTGTTACTGTAATATATAAGGCCATCTTCGAAAGCAATTCCCAATTTTCGTTTTGTTAGTGCATATGATGCTTTAGATTTGAAACATACGAGTTAAGATAGAAGTGACAATATAATCATATAGTTGTTGAGATATAATCAAAATTAACACGAGTCAATAGATTTCGATAACAAATAATTATAACACAAAGCAAATTAACTTAAATATTACCCCATAGAGAAACATTTAAAACATATGGAAGTAAAGGGATTGGACAGCAAGACAGATAACAACATACTTCGGTACATTAATTCACACCTTACAGAAATAAATATATAAATGCAGGATCAATGCTTGAAATTCAAAGATTCTAATCTGAATTACGGGAAAAAATATCAATAAAATGTTCATGTCGATGAATGACAACAACAGGGCTCAAGAACTCGTGAAAGTTGGAAAATGATCCCTGTAGTTCCCTATACAAGTACACAAAGTTCAGTCAAATATGCCTATTGCCTAAGTTACACGATCCAGCCTCCAGAATTTTCCTTATTTTTTCCGCGATCTTGCACCTTTCACCTCATCTTGTCGTCTCTTCCATCTTGAACCAAAGAGCAATTTTCTCAACTCCCTCATTCCAAGAGCTTATTGTTGTACCTTATCACTTCCTGTTACTTCCATCCAAACTTTAAAATTTATAATCGTCCTCTCATCAAGTAGAATCTCTCTCTTTCCTCTTTAAATTTACATGACTTTCTCCCAATAGCATCGTGGCCAGGGGCAAATGGCTCTAAAGCCAAAACACGGTCCTTCAAAACTGCATGATTCTGGCGTTTTCCTGTAGCCTTAACTATTAGTTTAGCCGGAAGAACAGGTAAATAGACCTCATTTCTCAAACTGAAGAGGTGACGCAAGAAAAGGGTTACTTTCCACTGCACGTTGTGCCTTTGCAGCATTCCCAAGTTCATCATTAGCTAACCCTGCTTCAAATTCAACAAAGATCTGTCCACCTTCATGTGACTCTCTTCAATTCTACCCTACACTGCAAGCTCTACTTCTTTTCCCTAGAATTCAAATCCACAAGAGTCTTAAGACTTGGAAACTTTCGCAATCACCAAACATATCATCATAAGGGTTTTCACCCATTAGTGCAAAACTTGCATGGAACTCTCTCTCTCTTTCACTACTGGAAACGTCTGAAATGAATATGCAAAATGGGAATTCCTCAGCTTCATCAACGTAGTGATCGAATAATGTCCCTAACTACTCCAGAGCCAGAAAGACAACCATTAACATTGGAAGCACCAGACGTAGCAGTTTTTTTCTAATCTCTCTAATGTACCTCATCCCTACATTCAGAAGGATGTCGAAAGCAGACTGCTGGAAGCTCTGATACCCTAGGCTAAAGCATACCTGGTGATTTTTTCTTTTTATTTCAAGAACTCGGCACCATACTTCTCATCTGCATATTCAACAACACTTCATAATCATAAAATATAACTCCGCTTGAAACTAAACTTCCAAAAAAAGCAAGTAATTCTCCAAGAATTCAAGAAAAATGCATTTTTCGCCGGAAATTCATTTATTCAATAAGATTGAGTAAAACCCTAAGTTCTTGCATACTCCCACAGCAGAACAAATTTTTGAAAGAAATGTAAAGATGAGATTATGGCACATTAATTTCCTGGAGATTTTCAGGCTGTTTATTGCGCTAGTTTCAGAAAGAGAATTAATTGATCTTCGACTGAAAGAGCAATGCTTAATCAGAGACGGAGATAGAGACGGAGATATTGACTGAGTGATTATTAGAGACTGATTGGAATGATAACTAATTAAACTACCATAAAAGCCTCGATCCAGAAAGGAGGGGTCGTTTTTTAAAAAAACATTTTTTGGTTTCGCCCTGTTGAGTTGACTACTTGGAAATGCACTTGTTCTCCAAAGCACCATCCATCAAGAATGTTAAAATTGGCAAATCTGTGAAAAAAAAGATTAGATTTAGTATGTTGTAAAAGTCAAGGAGTAAGTTGCAAATACTGTTAATTGAGTTGTATTGGGTCTAGGGTTCGAAAATGTAAAAAAGGAAAAAATGGCGCCACAATTTCGCTAGACTGTCTGTTGCCATGACTTTGCTCGAGCAGCAGAAACAGAAACATTGTCGATATCCTGTCGTCCAGCTTTTGCTTGAACGACATGGTTATTCGAAAAATTCTAATTCACGTTTTTAAGGCTTTTTATCTGGCTCATTCATTCCTAAACCTACAGTATAAATACCAGATAGCCTCTAAACGATTTTTCTTAAGGTTGATCATTGAGAAAATTCTAATTACTTCATATCCTCTTCATCAATAGCTTTCAACCTTTATTGTTCTTGGCATTGAAAACATCAAACCTATAATCCAAATACCAAGCTGATACTTGCTACATATCTATCAGACTTCTGAAGATGAAGGAAAAGTGACTCGAGTTCCAAATGTTATTGGAGAACGCGGAGTTCTTCGTTGATTCACATAAGATAGACGAATTCATAAAGTCGGAGTTGGTGCAGGAGCACCAAATCTATGGGAGTTTTGAAAACTGCAGCTGGGAGTTGGTGCAGGAGGACGCAATCCGGGAAGGCTGTGGGAATTATAGTCAGGAGGTCAGAAAATACTAGTAGTAGTTGAGTATGGCGGGCTATAAGTTCTAATTCGTTTATAGTGGATTGTTTACTGACAAAGTGCCCGAAATTTTCACCTAGTTGAAATTTCTTCATGTTTATTCTATGTTGTTACTGTTTTCATATAACTGCAGCAATTCAACATAAGAAAATTGGACTGTTTGATTAATCATCTAGAAATAATTAAAAATGACTTGTTGCTATTTAATTATTAATTTTTAATTCTACAAAATCACCTATTCACCTCCCTCTAAGTGTAGTTTGGGTCGAACCTCGCAATTTCAAAGAAAAGCTACATGGTTCATCTCTAGACTACAAGATCTCAAAAAATACTGAATGTTAACTGAAACTACCTTTCGGTTGCAGAATACTTGCAAAATAAGTCGTGGCAATTTGGAAGTAATCTCAATTGTCCAGTTTCCTAACTTAAAATTGAACAATGAAGTTGAGATCTTTCAACCTGATGAACTGTTCACAGAAGAACCACAGTGTTTGACTAAAATTTTGTGAAAATCACTTAAATAGACCACTAACACCAAATGATAGTTCAAATACTTCTGGATTCAAATTTTGGTGCACTTGCATATTCCAGTGATAAAAAAGATAATTAAGGGAGGCCAGACACTTTCCAAAAAATTCCAGTTTTAATTAAAAGAAGTATCATAAAATGTTCAGTCGGCCTGCCAACAACACACCTCAAGAACTCGTGAAAGTAGGAAAAATACATCTTTAGAAATCTGTGAAGACCAAGCAGAGAACTCCAGCTCTTTGACTACACTAACTGGAACAAGTAGCAGCT